>UXGC01000164.1:0-264235 GCA_900480045.1 Eurytoma adleriae | reverse complement strand
CCCCCCTCGTCCCCCCCCCCCCCCGCACACTTCCTCCTCTCGGCAGCGCGATTCACAATGCATGAATGTCAATCCTCTCTCTCTTTCTCTTTTCATCTTTCTCTCTCGTTCTCTCGGTCGGTACCGCCTGGTCTCTCGTTCGTCCCCACGCACACGCGCGAAGTATCGGTGTGCTGTTTTCCTTCGGTCTCTCTCGCTCTCTCCCGCAACCACGTGCTCGCGGCTAACTTACGTGTGGCTGTGTGCATGTGTTCGAGTGTGATGCCCGATCGACGGACTCTCGCTTTCCTTCGCGCCCAGGCCTTCAATTGCTTCGTCTTACCAATATACTTGCAGTCTGCCGTTGCCTTGCGTCGGCTGCTTCCCTCGACGTCTCTATTAGCCGGAGCGAGCCTAAGAGCTTTAGCTTACCCGTGACGTCGAGTCTTGTCTATCTGTCGTGAGAGGCTGATGAGGGGATGCTGCGTTTTCATCGATGCTTGTAAGGGTTGAGTTGTGTGACTTTTTTCAGCGGACTGACTGATCAATGTATCGATGAATGAAGAACTGGTTGATGAAGTTTTATGGATGAGATCATGAGGGTAGGACTAGTGTTTGCTTGGTGCTATTATAGTGAGCGTCAAATATGAATGTCGATATAAAAGTGATGTGCAACATTTTAAGGTTTATATTAAATTTTTAAAGTTACTTAAAAAAAAATCTAGATTAATTGCTCCAATTTGTCCATAAAAGTTTATACCTAGGGTGAGTGACCGGGTTTGTGTGCCTGAACCTATTTGCGTGCTTTATCAATACGCGATTGCTGATAGTTTCTAAAAGCTGGTATAATTATCCGATATTAAATTGAGTTGGTATAGAAAAAAAATCTAAAATCTCTATTTTTCCACAAATAAATATTCCACATGTTATATATTTACTATAACGACGATCAGCTCGTATTAGTAAATCTTGATACAATAATAAAGAGAACATTTATTTTACTCTATTAAATTCCTCTATGTACATACTTTGTCTCTGTAAAGCACGATTTTAAAAAAACGCGTACCAATTAAAATAGAATCCGGCAGCAGCAACACTCTGTATAATTAAAAGCGGCTGCAAACTGCAATTGTTCCTCCGACGGTACCGCATCCTCCGATGCTGTATACATGCACCGGCGGGAGAATCATCCACCTCATCATGAACAACAGGGGGAAAAAAGGGAATAATAGAAAAAAAACACAATGCGATAACAAGCCCCGCAGCCGCAATCCGATAAAACGCAAAGTTGTCGAAGGCAATCCACATTACCCCGTTAATTAGTTGCCTTTCGTCGCGCATCCCCGTGCATTGTCGACGTGCTCGACTCCGTCTCGGCTTTTTTTGTTTACGTCGCCCCTGCGAGCAGCATTTTCAAAACGAAATTTCACCCCCGAGTGTTCGCCGCCGTACGCGCCCGGCATTTTCATTCTTCCCAAAGATGCACCTGCAATCTAACGGTAAAAAATACACAAAATCAATTTTCATTTAATTTAATATCTTCTACTTTCTACTGTTAGATTCTTTATGAAATTTAATTTAAATCAGCTCAATTATGAAAAAAAGCTTGTATTTTAAATATTAAAAATGTTTTCCAACTATTTGAATCAAACAATATTTTCAAAACCAGCGTCGTTTTATATTGGTACAACAACCAGTAGTATGTAACAAAAAATAAACATGATTTTTACACCTCGATCACAAACGACGTCCCCGCAAAATCCATAATCAATCGCACAAAAGTTAAAACTACGCACGAAACACCTCCGCACCCGCAAAAAAACATCGCACCCTCCCCTCGCCCGCTATACCCAGCGCGTCGTCATTAGCGCACCCCGCGAGCAGGGGGTGGGTGTACATCGTGGACGATGCACCGTCGGACGAAAATAAGATTGAAATTCATTTAAAACCGCGCGCGCGCGCGCAAGAAGAAGCGAGGAAAAGCCGAGAGGGCCGCGCTCGCCTCGCCCATTTGCATTTTCATCAAGCTCCACCGTCGGGGGTGGGCGCGCTCTACTCTCCGCGATCTCCTCGGGCCCCGGAGTACGCGCGCCTATATAGGTATAGAGCCCGGCCGTAGGCGCGCAACCCCCGAGCCGCCGTCGTCGCGCTAATTCTCCGTCTCCCGCGCTTTCTACGCTCCTTCCCGTCGGCGACGCAGTCCCACGTGGAGGCGATATCCGAGCGGCGTGACGCGCGCGGGGGCGGACTGAGCCCGATCGGCCCCGGTGACGAAACGCGATACGCCGAGCGCCTATTCTCACGGCGTGGGAGGAGGCGGCGCGGGGAATTAATTGAATGTCGCGCGTAGACTGCGCGCAGCGTCGGAGCTTCGATTTGGACGGTGGAATGGATTTTTTTTCTGGTTGTCGTTTACAGAGGAGGTGAGAGGTTGCTCGCTAATTGCGAGTGTGATAAGAGATTTTGATTAGGTAAAAAATGGTGATTTGGAGAAGTATAGAATATTTTTTTCTTACAAAATTCAAATTCTTTCTTATGAAAGATAAGTACAATAATTTACGAGCAAATAAGTAATTTTTGTTTACTTATGTTACATTTTTTATGTCGAAGTCTATAAATTATACTCTTCTGCTAATTAAAAATTAAAATTAAAAACTTTTTTCAATTGTTTCCAAAAATTATAATCACCATATCTTTGCAAACAATACAATTATGTACCTATATTACTTTCAACAAAATTAATTTAATTTGAAATTATACCAGTTTAATTAACAATAGGGAAAATAATTTTATCAAAATTTTGATAAAATAATTAAGCTAGACATTTTTCTCTAAAATGAATGAATTGATAAAGTAAAAAACCAAAGGGAATCTCTGCGGGTTTTCAATATAACGCTAATATTAGTTATTTCATCCTCGATATTTTCATTCAATCAATTCGGCAACTCTCAATATCCTGAAGCGCCGCAATATTAAATAAAGTTTTATGAAATTTACGGATGCACTTTAAGAAAGACACTTCATGCACTTTCCAAACGAAAACTTTAAAAATGCCTCGCTAATCTTATTAAGCCAACTTAAAATCCGGGAATATTGAAACCTCGTGTATTTGCCATTCCAAAATTAATGAACCCACCCTCGCCACTTCGGCTCAAATTTATTGACCTCGCAATTTCACGCGGAGAGGATTTTCCATAAAACCTTTTCCCACCTTTTTTTATAAAAATTATTACGAGCTCTCATAATTTGGCATCAAGTATCCTCTTTGTGAAAAATTATTTTCAACATCTCTACATAATTTTCAATTATTTATACCTAAAACAGATCACTCGATCACAAGACGACTAACCACACATCAACTATTACCTGAAAATCTCCATACAATAAAAGAAACCAGGCAAAATGAAAATTTATCCCTTTTTTCAAAAAATTTTCTCGTGCCATTGCAAAAGTCTTCTCGAAATAATCCCGATCCTCAGCTCAAACAAGGGTGCCGCTCGGGCTTATTTTTCCGCGTCGGGACTCGGCTCGGGCTGGCGCCGGCGGCGCGCCGCGGAGATATCGATCTCCAGCGGAGCGCTCCCCTCCCGGCCGTGGCGCCGCCGACGCCACCGTCGATTCGCTCCGCCTCGCCCGGCCGCGGAAAATCGCAAATGAAATTTTTAGGGTAATTGAAAAAAAAAAGGAAGTCGAGCAGAGGGATTCGCGTCCTCAGCTTGAGCGGCGAGAGATACAGCGGCAAGGCGCTTTTTTGGGAGCCTGCACGAGCAAGGGTTTGTCTAAATTTTAGGTTCTGACTAAAGTTTGTAAGAATCGTTGGTTTGACTGTCCGATAAAAATGGAATTTTTTTCCTTATATACCGTTTTTATCTAAAATAAAGAATCTAAAAAAATAAAAGTATACATTTGGTTGTACCATTATTTTTTTCATTTTATTTTTATATTCTGCTTATTTATGATATAATAATCGTGTAGTTAATCCATTGATACTTGATAGAAATGCGAAGTGGAATAAAAATTGTTAATTGAATTTGGTTTATAATAAAGAATATTCATCTAAAAATGCAAAATTGAAATAATTATAATTTCGATAATTAAAAAAAATATAATAATAATAACAACTCATCAGTCTTTTCAACTGTAACGAAATAATTATTTTAATGGCACTAGTATAATATTAGTATCACAAAATATAATTGTTTTATTATATAATTATTCAGATGCATAGTTTTAATATTAATTAAACTCATGTTACAAATGTTATGATGTACGACAAATCTACTTTACTTCGTAGTATTTACACATTAAATTAATTAGCCGCAAAAGATTAGCGACCAAGAGAACTCGTTTTAATACTCACTAATATTCAAAAAGACTAATAAAAAATCGTGAAAAATTGAATTGAAAAATTAATTTACAATAGTAAAATAAAGTAATTCTTTTTCCCTCTTTTTCACGATTAGCAATCATACATCAAGATTTTCGACTTTTGAAAAATTGACTTCGCCTACCGTCATTAAATAAAGTTAGCTCCAATTAAGCTCTAATGGATATTAAAGCGACGATCTTCGGTATCTCAGGTAATTATGATTTCTTTCGTTTCCCCGTTAGTACCCCCGGCGCGCCCCGGGAAAATTTTCAATCGGCGCACTAAAATTCGCCACGGTACGATTCAATAAAAATAGAGAGTTGATAGCGAGTCGTTATACCGCTTAGCGGCCTGTTATCGAAATTAATGGAAGGTTTTTCAAGCACCTGCCTTAATTTGTAAACTGGTTAAACTGGTATTTTCGCCGGCCGGGGTAAAGTCTGAAACTTTAAACGTCGCGAGCCCCAGTGTAACGGCGCCGCGCGCTTAAAGTTTTCGGTTTATAGCGGGGAGCGCACATAATATTTCCCAATTAAAACATAAATTCGAACGTGCCAAATGTGCTCCCGCGGAATTAAGCTAGTTTTTTTTTCAGTGCGGCTGCGGCGCGCAATTAAGGGCATAAAAGTCGAGGAAAAATTAAATTGTAACAATGGATGGAACAGGTACTTTAAAATATAGGTAGTTGATACAAAAATGGAGTTTATTATTTGCCGTTACTACTTTTAGGTAGGTAAGGGAAAAAAATTCTTTTCGTAATATCGGTATTTTTCTACGGGCTTCGTCAAAGTTGAATTTTTAATAATAAAAGTAAATATAATATTCACGTTAATATTATGGTGTCTAATTTCTTTTTTGTTGTTTAATAAATTCATGAGGATAATAAAGCTTACAGAACTTTGTAAAACGTTGTACTGCATATTATCGGATATTCACAGTAGATTATTAAAATAATCCAAAATCGATACTGCACTATACTCTTTCCACTTACGATCACTTTGGCGTATATTAATCTCAATGCAAAATCAATCAAAATTAATCTATAAAATTGAATCATTATTTATTTTACTACTGGAATAGATATTTAGCATAAAATATAATTGCACATTGTAAAACGTTTTTACAGTCAGTATTGTGCAAAGAATTACAACAGCTTCTTTTACAATTTTTTCCATAATGGCAGTGTATTGCGAGAATATTACAGTACACCATTGTCATTTAAATATGACTTTTTTTCCGTTTTCCGTATATAATATTGACTTTCTTCTTTTCCAATTTCACTATTTTTACATTTTCATAAAAGTATTACAAGATTTACTTATTAAGGATAAAAAAACACTGAATAATATCCTAGTTAAATTACAAGATATAGGATCTAATTCAAATTGTATTATCAAGTCTAAATTTTTGTATGTCGGATTCTCATTCAAAACCCCACTTAAAAAACTATCAAAACAAATAAAAAATCCGCATCGTCAAGTGTATCGACCTAAAAATCAATTCCCCCGCACCTGCCCCGATCAATTAATTAAGATCCCGAAAAAAATTTTCGCGATCGAAATCATCCCGCGTCGGCGGGTATTGCATATAAGAAAGCTTTGCCGGCGGGGCGCGTAAATAAAAAATTTCAATCCGAGGGCCGTCGTAAATTTTGCTCCAGCGCCGGGCTAACGACGTTTGCTCGCGACGGGGTGGCGCTTCCGGAGGCCCGCCGGCTCTCCTCGCCCCCTCCGAGCGAGGTAAAAAAAGCAGGGAGGAAGGAGCCTCGAGGACGTCGACGCGGGCAAATTGAAAGGTGGCGCGCGTGGCGGCTAATGGCACCCTCCGCGAATTATCGCGAGCTAGTGCTTTTTTATGTTGATCCAGAGGTGACTGCCGCGATCGATCATCGGCGCGATTTAAGCCTGACGGGAGTCGACGGGGAGGGGGGGTCGCTGTTAAAGCGCCGGCTGAGCGTGGCACCTTTTACTCGCGATTTAGCTGTTTATTTTCTTTATTGGGGAAATTTTCGTGGGGTGAGTACGAGGGAGATGCATGTAGTTGAATTTTTATGGCGAATGGTATGAAGTGGTTATCTTTCGATTTTATTTTCTTTATTGGAGAAACTTTCATGGGGTGACTACGGAGGAGATGCATGTAGTTGAATTTTTATGGTGAATGGAATGAAGTGATTATCTTTCGAACATTCGTGAGGTATGATATGTTGCAAAAAAAGTGATTAATAAAACTAGATCTGAGGATATTTTAAAATAAACCATAATAATGTGCTTGCTTGTAGTATTTTATTAAGTCAAGTCAAGGTTTGGCAGAATTTCTTATCTTTTTATTCAGCACGCTCTTCAACACACTTGGGGAATAGTAACTACTGCTATTACGACGAAGTATTATACTGTTAGTCTATTACTATTCTTCGTGTACGTGTAAAAATGTCTTAAAGAGGTAATAAAAAGACTGCAGAAATATTGACTTGATTTTACCAAAATTTTCTGCTTTGTTTATATCGTTAATAACAAAGATTGCAAAAAGCTGCAAAGACTCTGCTATAATTTGTCCGCTGTTTCCGCACAGATTTAAAATGGAAAATTCCTATAACGAATAGGACCTCCCATGGTCCTTTAAATTTTGAATTTTAGAGGGAAACTGACCTGCCTCATCGATGTGCGCTTCGGCCGAGGCCCGGATCCGGCCGTCCGGTTTCCGGAAAACATTGACCTGCTTAAATTGGGGTGTCTAATATAGGTACGCTAATGCCCGCCGGCCGTTCGTGCATACAATAGCTCTCGAGACATCCGGACGCGGATTACCCGGTAATTGGTGCACTTCCCGCGCAGGATGTCCCCATCCCGTCCGCCGAGCCTTCAGGTTTCCGTAATTAGGAGAGGTACTTTAAATATTGTACGACCTGGAGGTTGGCGAAAATTTAAGGTTCCTAGGGATCGAGGTGCCCTCGCGCGTCGATCGCATTTCACATTGCAGGGGACGCTTTACCGTAATTTATGCGAAATTAGCCGGCGTACTTCTAGCTGGATTTATTTATGGATTTATATTTGCAATTTCGTCTAACAAGGAAGGCGTTTTATGAAATTTGGGTCGTGGATTTGAATGAAATTGTGAGCCCCGTTTCCTTGTGTCAAAATGTGAAGAAAAATGCAATAAAGTATGAAAATTGAAAACTGTATTAAAACTTGACTAGGAAAAGTACACATTACCACGATATTTTTGGTACTCTTGTTTAATTGTGTACACATTCAAATTCTCGGAGTTTGTCACTTCTTTTGTTAGCTTTTTTTTGGTGAAATCTTTAACAACGATCTACCAAATTTCGTATACTCGACTTGTACGTTTATATACTTATGAAAAATATCAGTTAGTTTTAATTAAAAAATAAACCAGTGCACCATAGATCACAGACACTTAAGTAAACATACAGTACAATTGTTTATATTTTTGGCGACTAGCTGTTTGGATTCATATTATTTTAGATTCAAATAAATAAAAATGAAAAAATATGGTTTTATTATTTTACAGACAAATTGACCAGATCGTTAGACTTGTCTATTCGATTGCAACTTTTAATAGTTCACGGCAATTTTATAAACAATTAAATATTTCAGCTACATATTCATCATTTTCAGAGTGAGCGAAACTGCTGTTATCTAGCTTCCAGCTAGAAATTAGTTTCGTACCGTTAATTGGCAATTTCGTATCTATTGGTCAGTTCGAGTATCACTTTCTACCAATAAAAACATTTCGTGTCTAAATTGATAACTATGATCAATTGACAATTTACTATTCCACCACGTTGATCGTAAAAAATTGTTCTTGCTCTATTTTCACAAGCTATGTCAAATTAAATGTTTTTTTAACTCATTTAAAAACGAGTTAATTGAATGGCTTCTTATTCCCTTGCATCAGGCGATAAAAGTGAAATCCAGTAATCCAGCCATTAATCTAAAAACCTATTACATTAATCTTACAATACTTAAAGGTCTTGATGCAATGAATTAGTACTAGATTAGCACAGCTAATTAGAAACTTTCAATTTTCATTGCAGAAAAGTAAGCTTCCTATTCTTTATAACTACTAAATAATCTGTATTGAAATGAGATTTACAACAACATAATTCATAAATCTTTGGTAAAAAATAACCATTTTTCTAAGAATTATGAACCACAAAAAGTCATACCTTCAAAAAGCTCATTTTGTTATATCGACAAAAAAAGTAATTTTAAGCAACTTGTAATCGCACCCCCAACATCAATTCCCCTCTTCCGGGTCATCGATTCGCCCGCTTTATTTTCCATCGCACCTGCAGCCAATTTTTCCGCGCTATTTTTTCATCGCCGATTCCCCGCGGGCCCAGGTCGTTTCATTAATTTCGTTATGGCGCGGAGGCCGCCGAAAGGGTCCGAGGGGGAGAGGAGGAGGACGCGGCGGCGTCCGAGAAACTCGCGCGCGCGGCGAAACCGCAGACCTACTTTCCGCAGCTGGAGCGCGGCCGAATTGCACCTGCGGCGCAGTCCACAAAGGCGCGGGCTCGTTTCGTTTCCGCGACGAACACACACGGCCCGCTTTTTCATCCGCAGTAACTTAGCGCGCCCGTCGACGCTTTTCAGCGCACTTTCTTCTTGTTTATTTATGTATACGTGTTTTGTATTTACGTATATTACTTGCGTACTTTTAAGAAATTTAGTGGAAGGATGCAGGATTCTTTTTGTGTAGTTAATTTTCTATTTTTAAGGAAAAGGTTTCTATATAGGTAGATCGATATGTACTTCATCGTTCATTTTGAAGCTACTCTGTAAATGGCTATAACATTGTTTCTTAATGTACGACCGAATTTCGATTATTTGAACAATTTGAAAGATATGTTTTCTAATAAATCTCGCACTTAAAGAATTAACGCCTGCGCATTTTTCACGGACCGAAAACACTGCGAATTGCAATATATCTTTGTGACTGCTATCGAGAGACAAAGGGAAGAGGAGGAATCGTATAGTATCAATTTCCTCTCGGTCCCTATTTTTTATTTGTATCCACTTCTGTGCCAGCAAAAAATGTCGGCAGAGGCAATTGCCAGACATGGAATACATTTCTGATCAAAACGGCCCTTAGACACAGGATGTACTTTTGATAGCTTTTTCGATCGTTGTTTCTCATTGAATTTAAATTCTAATAATCATTTTAGAGATTATTTGTGTAAAAATAGATAAAATGTAAGAACCATTCAAAGTGGGTATAGTGACTGACTTCTTTTTGACTTAACTGTGTATGAAACACTTTTCTAGACTTATATGATTTCAATTTTGTTCAATTTTATTTGTAATTTTAAGTCATAAACTTTTCATTAAAAGGTTTATTTATAATCTTTCATAAAATAAAATATTTCTTTTTTCGACATATGTGTGTAGCGTATGGAAAGCTAATTGTCTGAATTAAAAATTGCAATACATTCCAATAAATACCTTAAGGCCATTAAAAAAAGCTCATTACATTACAGTGATAAAAATTCGCGTCATTTTAACCCACTTAAAAAAAAAACTAGTTCTTAGTCATAAAATAGAATACATTCATACTACAGTATGAATAAAAAAATGTCAATAAAAAATTATTTAAATTTCCTTATCTATAGTTATTCAAACTTCATAAATAGTACTTATTTCAGTAAACGTTAATTCTAAAGATAACGAATTATTTCTAAACTATACCGTTAAAAACGATATTAATTCTAACACAGTTTGCATATAAAATTTGAAAAATTTACATACGTTGTTTTGCAACACTAGGAAAATCTTTTCAATTGTTAAAGACCTTTTACCATTGTGCAAACTACAATGTACGCAAATACGAAATACGAAACAATACTCCGCGTAAAATACGAAAACAATTACTTTTACCGGTGCACCGCATTCAACGCCTCGAAGTAAATCCACTTTAAAAATCCCTCAAAACTTGTCGCAGCGGCCGATGATCGACACTTTAACAAGGGCGCCGCCACATTTATCTCGCACTTCGCCGCGCGGAAGCAGCCACCACCGCCGGCAAAAAAAAAAGGGAAGCCCCGGAGTAAAAACTTTCCGAAAGCCCCCGCAGCCGCGAAGAAGGGGGCAAAGTTTAACCGGCGCCTGACACTTTTCGCCGCTAATCCACTCGGCGGAATTTACTCGGGCGAACTCGATTAAGCACACATGCATAATACAGGCCTCGTTAGCGCGCGAATATTCATAGGCGGCCGCGAGGCCGCCGCCGGGCAGGGCACGTGGCGCAAAACTGCCGGAATCGAACTTTTCGCGGAGGCGGTGTGTGTGTGTGTGTGTACACGCTCGACTTGCGCAGACCCCCTCCACCCCCGTTTTGAATAATTGCGCGGTGATTTTCAGTTTGAAAAGCTCGGGGGTACCGATTTAGCTATGGGGGTGTGGGAAGACGACGCGGGGAAGCGGGGGTGGATTTGAACCATCCATGTCGTTCTGTTTAAAGTAAGCCTTGTTTTCTTGAAGTTTGGAATGCGCGTCACCGTGTTTCTGTTATTTTTTCTGATTGAAATTATTACTTTTTAATAGAATTAGGAGTACGCGAATTTTATAATATATCTGATTTAAAAAATCCTTATCATGTAGAATATATCAATATATCTATCTATATGACTTTAGAGCACATCCTTAAGTACATGTACATAAATAATAAATAGAATCATGTTTAATTCTTAAGAGTTATTCAGTAATTAATTTATTATTAATTTAACCAACTAAAAACTTACTACTAACACTTATTTGTGAATGAAAATAATGATATAATTTAGTAGTAGAAAATTTATTTATAATTGGCATACTTATACGTACGTATTTAAATACCTTATCGAAAGCAAACATCATAGCAACCCGTTCAAATTTTTCTATAAAATGCCGCACAATTGAATGAAAACGCGCTGAAAACTAAAAAGAAAAGAATGCGTTTTATAAAATAAAAGAAAGAAAAGTCATTATTTTATTTCCTCACATATTTAATTTCATTTCGCGCAAACAAGAAAAAATGTAGCGTAAAATAATACCACGTGTTAGCTTTTCCTTATGCGATATCTGGTGACTCGACTGGTATACTTGACTGATATCCGAGTGAATGAAGTGAGACTACGTTTTCTATCGAGTAAATAGCGCAACATCTTTAACGTAAAATGATTTAAAGCAGAAACAAACATCATTTCTACATTTTTCAAATTTTCGAAAAATTGATTTTTCCCACTCATAAGCACAGCAGCTAAATCCATTTGACCACACATCGCTCAAAAAAGCGAGCATTTCAACGCGACTTCAACACTCGATCCCCTGAAAAACACGAGGCAATGCCTCCTTAAAAGCGCACGCGCCGCTCCGCCCGTGCACCCCGTTACGTTGACCTCCCGAAAATCCTCCTTCCCCCACTCCACCCTCCCCCCACCCCCGCAGCGGCGAAAGGGGTAATCGGGGGAACCCCCGGAAAAAACGCGATATTCCCGGGGCGAAAAATTCAGCCTGCCGGGGAAAAAAATCCCGAGCTCGCCGGAGGGCCGGCAAGGCTGGTAATCGGCCGCGTTTTTCCCGCGTTGTATAATCGAGGCGCGCGCGTAGTCGCCGCGGCAGAGGAGAGAGCCGCGCTGGCGCGAGCTCGCCGCGCCGCTCACCGGCTAAATATATCGCGCGCTCGCTCACTCACACACGCGCGCAAGCCTCGCCGCAAGGTCAGCGGATAAAAGAGCGAGCGGCCGAGTCTCTCGGCGCGCGCTGGCGAAATTTTTCGAGAGACCGTGCAGCCTAAGGACGAGTTGCGCAACGGATGGTAGATCGGCGCAGGAGTGTGGGATTTCGAGAGGATGAGGTGCTTGGCTAGTCATCGAATTCCTTATCTTTTTAGTCCGCTTTGAGGAGGAGGGATCCCTTTTTCTGTTTTTCAAATGGTTTTTCGGGAGAGTTTGGTTTTTGAGCTGGGATTTTTTAATTTTGCTGCTTGATTTTGGGGAATTGTTACGTGAGTCGAGCGAGTGTACATGCGGAATGTACGAAAAGCGATACTTTTTTATCTTGTAGTTGTTATCGAGGATTTGTTCAGTTTACCAGCAGTGCTGTTTTCAAGCGGCGTGGAAATGAGTAAGAGCCGCGTGGTAGGACCGCAATTTTAAGTCGAAACAAAACTTAAATGTGTAAAGCGTAATTTGCAGACTAAAATGACATATCAGAGTTCATGGATTGTATTTTATATTATCGATTCGCAAAAAAATCGACAATTTAATCTTCAAAGTCGTATTTAAATTTATTTTAAAAATGAAAGGTATAACGAAATTGCTATTTTCACCTTTCGATTATGACTAATTTTAATCGACGATTTAATCTAACGGAGCCATTTTTACGTGCATTTTAAAAATAAAAGGGTTCGTATTTAATTTTATACTTTTGATTACGACCAATTGTCTTTTTTACAAATAATTATACTAGATAAAAATTTGCCTCTCGTAGTAAAAAAGAATTTACTTTCCACGGCATCGTTATCCGCTACTCATAAATCTCTTTTTACGATGATAGTGTTTTCAACACATGTACCTATAATAATGAACAAAATGATAATGTTTTAAACATAAACTGTCATAAAATTAAATTGAAGTTTTTAATGTACCGTTATTAATTCAATTAAAATTTAACTTTCTCATAAACATTAATTGATCTAATAATAGTTACGTTCATTAATTAAATTCTAAAATCGATCAATATGCAACACTTAAATTGTTCAATATTAACCTATAGCGTAAAAAGTGATCTTTTTTTAAGTATTTTCAAAAGATTCTTCGCCTATTTTGTGTCTAAAAAGAAGCTACGTAAAATAGCTTGTTTTTAGTAATAAACAGCCGAAAAGTCATTTAAAAGTGGTCACTTTTTACAAGAAAACTAATTATAATTTTCAATGAAAATTAAATTAATTACATTAAAACATATTACAATGAAAAAAACTGCTATTTAAATTAAATTCTCCATTAGCGCAAAATGTAACACGAGCAAACAAGAAGAAACTTTGAATTTCCCGCAATCATCAAATGTAAAAAAGTTCACCCGCAAAAGCTTGGATGCAGACGAGCTTGCGCTCCTTTTTTGGCAAATAATCCATCGCGTCGCCTGAAAAATTTTTTTTCATTTCCTTTCATCGCGTCGCTTCTCGCCGCGTGGTCGATGGACTCTGCGCGGCGGTGTCGCGCGCTATCTCCCGGCGCGTTATCACCTGGCCGCTCGCGGCGCGCGAGATACGCGAAGCTCGCGAGGCTCGCCTTCGAGAGCTTTATCGCGCTTTTTTCCGTTTATCTTCCAGAGCCGCTCGCGCGGCAATACCGGGCGAAAATAATTAAGCCGTGATAACCGTTTTATTATCGGTTTACACGCGCTAAGTGTGTATTATTGTTTATTCTTATCGAGGTGTGTGATTGTTTAGTGCCTATGCCGTTTTTTTGTAACTTGTATAACGACAGTTTACCTTATTTACGAGTGCCGACAGATATCGAGATTAATGATTACTTTTAAATGTTAATTTTGTCAGCTGGGTATTTTTAGAATGTTACGTACTAAAAATAAGACTTGTTTTCGAAGATAACTAATTAGGTGTTACCAGAGACGTGATCGATGGAAAGTAATGTACGTAAAAAGCCTTTTAGGGCAAATTTGATATCATGTGAAAAAATAAGATATAAAAAGTTAATGCGTTAATACAGTTAAAAAATAAGATGTTGCCCCACTAACTTTTCAATACAGCATAGTTATAAGAATAAGTTATTTATCTATATTTTTATTAAATAAATATTTGATGCATCGTTTAGACGTAATTAAAGCTTGCAAAACAATGCTCAAAGTTCTCAACAAAAATTACTTCTGAAAAACATAGAATAATTTCATTTATACGACGATTGAAGACTTGAACATCATCACCAATACCAGTGATTATTTTCTTTTTTTTTTCATTAAAGATATGACATCTTTTAGATATAATTAAAGCTCGCAAAATGACTTTCAACGTTTATATCCCATAAAAGCATAAAAACTTCTCTTTTCACCCACTTCAATCAAACAAATCCGATGTTTTCGCCTTAAAACAGTGAACAATTCTGCAAGTTACATCTCCATTTGCATCAACCAACGACCGAAAAAACATCCACTTTACAGCATCCAGCATCGGAAAGCGCACCAAAAAATCAGCGTCGCAACAGAACAGTTCCTCGAGTGCAGCGCCGAACGAACGAACGACGTATATATAAGCCTGTGCGCCTCCCGTCAAACGAAACTCTCGCGCGGCCGATTGCATCCACCGCGCGTGCACAAACGCCCCCCTCCGGCCTCCGCCTCCTCCGCCCCCCTCGATTCTCCCTCTTCTCGCGCGGACGAAACGCCGGCGCGAGCGCGGAAAGTAAACAAAACAGCTGACTCCTCCGTTGTCGTCGCGACGAGCACGTGGGCAAAAAGCCGGCCGGAGAGCTAGAGAGAGACGGAGAGCCTCGCGGTCCACCACTCACTTCCGGATACCCCGGAGGCCTGACCTGTTGCTATCCCCCTCCCCTCCCCCTTTTGTCTCTATCTTGCTTCGGCGGTGCGCCGGTATGCATGCGAGTGTGTATGTGAGTGCGCGTGTAGCGTATAGGATGATTGAAAAGGGACGCGGCCACGTGCTTTTCCGCGTGCTCGCGTGAGAGGTGAGGGAGGGTCGGGACGGAACGCGATTTCGGTACTACAGGTGGCTGTTTATGTAGTGATGAGGTTGTTTTTTTTGGTGTGGGTTTTTTTTTGGACTTGGGTTGCGATCGGGAAGTGAATGGAGTGGTATAATCACTCGTGGTAAATTGGAATCGCTACCGAGATGGCAGCCTCGAAGGATGTTCATTTTTTAATATTGGTGCTTGTAGATTGAATAAATAGAGCAAGTACAGTAATTTTCTATATTTTGAAATCAATTAGGAGCAATCCAAATGTTTTAATTAAGATTTAAAATTAATTAATAGCTGCATACAATAAATTTTACAATTTTTTTTTATTTTTTTCAAAACTGAAGAAAATTTTCGAAAAAAGCGCAACTTAAAGCTCTCTTGGCGCCAATAGTATCTGATTTGAATTTTAAGTCGCTCCATTCATGAATTTATGAGAAAAACGTTATGTGTGTGCATAATGTTTATAAACTTTTCGTTTCACGCTCTGTCCTTATCGGAATTTTTGTTTTTGAAATATAACAAAAAAAATGCTGATGCTGGTAATGCAAATGTTTAATTAAGTGTTAATTTACTAAAATAGCTATTATCATTTATCATTTCTTATAAATAAATTGTATTAAAAATAAAAATATTTTAGATTTTTTTAAATCTATATGAATAATACAACTACTGTAGTTTAAGAGATATCCTTAATTTTTTTAAATCTTTGTATGCTTTACTTTGCATTTTGTTCGCTTTATTCAAGAAAATGACAAACGGCTTGGAAACGTGACAAACATTCTTATAGTTCAACATAACGCGAAAAATTTAGCTTGAATAACAAAACCAAATGTTTTATTTATTAAATGCAAAGCAAATACATCAATTTCTTCACAATGAAAGAACCACGTGGTTCAATTCTTTTTTGCGGTAAAAACAGCTTATTCAATTTTCCGCGGAGTATATTAAAATTTATTGTATTTCTCGGTCGAATCACCTACACGCACAGGAAAATTAAGAGCATCAACCCCGCTAACTTAAATGGTAAACAAATGATTCCAAACAAATCTATAAAGAATTAAAATTAAAGGTTTAAAATTAAAATATCTTACATGCAGTTACATTTACGAAAAATATTTGCATTTCTAACATAATTTCATTAAATTTCTACCATAAGAGAAGCAGCGCTCATTCCGAAAATCTAATCGGAAAAACCACTCTGGAAAGTCATTCGGCCGAGTGGAAAACGCTATGGAAACGCGACTTGAATCAGCATCCGGCCGCTGAAAAAAAGGTACTACCTACAAAAAAAGTCCTTCCGCAATAAAAGTCTAATTTTCCTCTCGTAACGCGGCGATTTTGTCGCAACGAAGCCGGGCGCGCGGATTCCGCGAAGCGCTCGTTGCTCAAACGGCCCGGTTGCAGGGGGGCGCGAAACTGAAAAATCATCCTCCGCAAAAAGCCGGACTCGTCATCGCGCCTTTCGCCGCGCGCGCGAACCTGTAATCGCCAAGTATGATAAAATAAAACGCGCGGCTCCCGCGTACCTCTTTTCGTCAATTAACCGGCAGATTTACGGGGGGAAAAAATTGCAATTTCGTCGGAAGCACTTTAAAGTTTTTACGCCGATTTCGTGGAACGAGCGACTTTCTTTCCTGTCGTATATTTGTAATCTGGATGAAGGAGATTTGAATTTCGAAATTTCCGCGGATAATAAAAAACAACGAGAAAAATTGTTTCGTTGAATGTCTTTTTAGTTGGGACGTTAAAATGCATAAGTGGTCACTGCGATTATTGAGTGATCATTTTTTTATTTGAAAATATAAAATTGCAAAATTTGTTAAATAAAATAAAACTAAGGATATAAAGACTAATCGAGTAAAAAATAAAAATGAATTTTTGCACTGAAGTAATTATTTAAAATAATTTATAATATTTTTATAAGAAACCCAATGACGTTACTGCTTTCATTAAACGTAGAAGTCGGTCAATCATAAATTCATAACAAATCAATGAATCAATAAATAAATATTTCATAACCCGTCAACGCTCCAGAAATAAAAAGAATAAATCATTTTAAACTTTCGGTCCTACAAGCAAGAAATAAAAAAACTTTAAAATTTTAGTACAATCAATTCGTCTAAGACCACTGAAAATTTAAACATTTTTTTAAAAAAGTAGTTTATCGCGCTACTGAAACGTTTGCGAGTAAATTGTTATTTATTTAATTATTACAATCATCCCACAGTTGTCCTATTCTATAAATACCGTACGAAAGTTCGGGTGTCAAATACATTAATTAATAATTTATTTTATAAATTTATATTCAATAAATTTTAGATGAAATCGTATGGTTATAGAAGCTGTAAATAAATTATGCAATTCTCGTTGCAAGTGCTTAATGCATTTGTTCTTATAAAAAAGTAACTTCCCTTACCGTATAATTTATACACACCCTGAAAATCTCCAGACTCCTCTAAAATCTAAAAAGAAAACTGAAAATTTAAAAAAATATAGCAAGAACATCCAATCAGCAACAGACGGTGAAACTCGTCAGAAGTAAAGGGAGAGTAAGGGCCACAGGGTATACAACGCAGGGGGAGCGAAAAAATTGGTCTCTCCTGAACACGGAGAGCGCCTGGCGAACGGTTGGGCTAGCTTCCCGCGTGCGCGCGTGCAGCTGAATCTCCCGGGCGGACGGACGGGCGGGCCCCGGCTTAGCGCGGGCCGGGGTTGAATTTCAGGCGCGCTGGCAGCAGCTCGCTCTCAAAGCCGGAACGGGAAGGAAGGGGGCCCCGGGGATCCTTTGTGGCACGAGGGGCTCTCGCTCTCTCTCTCTCCCCCTCCCCGTCGCGGCCCGATCCTATCTGCCGTGCGCTACTCGCGCCAGCTGCCCCCGGTGTGTACGGACGAGGAGAGAGAGAAGGAGAGAGGGGCCTCTCTCGCTCGCCTCGGGACGCGTAACGGTGCGTCGTCCGCCAGCCGTTCCGCTCCGGAGGAGCCCTCGAGCCGAGCCGAGCCGAGCGAACGAGAGCCTCGAATTTTTATCGCGATGCGGCCCCGAAAAATTCGTCGGTGCTTGCCCCTCAAGTTCAAGTTGCGATGGCCGCGAGTTTCTCCGATGGTAATGGAGTTTCTTGCGGGATTGTTTGGTTTTTTTTTCAGATTTCTTTTTGCGGTAATGAAAATTTAATTGTGATGAGTATCATTAGTTGTCAATTTTGTTTGGGGAAGTGTGTAATGCTTTTTTAACTTAAAAATAATGACTAAATGTTGTATGGATGAGTTTTACTTAAGATTCCACGATGAAGTTTTGCCGAGGGTCAGATATATATTTTTATGAATATGTAAATGTAATAAAAATTGACATCGTAAACCAGATCAATTTTAAATTATCCCTGAATACAGAACGAAAGCTACTTCCTCTTTGGTATTACTTTGCAAAGGGACCAATTCTTATTCAATGAATCGAAATATATAGTTGCACCGTCATGCCTCGGGCTAAAAAGTTGCGAGCAATTTTTTAATTAATATTATTTCTTTTTAATTCAACGTTTCTTAAATTAGTATTTTAATGTTGTACAAACAAAATACATAATATGATTATTTTGTATTATAAAAATCGATAAAACAGAGTACGTATAAATTAAAAAATGGATTTACCAATAAAAAACTTGTCGAAAACTTATAAAGAGAAATTCGCGTCAACCAATGTTTCAAAAGTTACGTCGCGTATAAAAAAGCTCGACCAGATCGCGGATAAAAAAAGTTCCAAAATTGCCGACAAATAAAAAGTAATATCGAAGTTACAGGAGCGCCCGCGCGTGTAGCAGGAAAAGCTGCGGCGTGCAGGAGCGGCCGGCTCCCCCTCGATTTCCCCCGGCCGGCCGGATTCTGCTTCGAGGATCGTGAGCGCACGTGACAGCCGAGTATAAGAGAGGAACCGGGAGGCGCGGGTCGGCCGGGCTCGAGAGAAGACCGGGCTCCCTTCTTACTTACCCGACCGTACCCGTGCGGCCGACAATTATTTTCGAATTTACTGCGCGGCCGCGAGCTTTTCGTCGGTCCGAGAACGCCTCGAATCGTCATACAGAAATTTTTTCAAATTTATATTAATAGTTTTGAGGAAATCTGGAGAGAATGGGATTTAAGTATAATAGAAAAACCTAAGGTTATGCCTCAAACAAAATTAAGGTTGCATTAGGTATAACATTAGGTTTTAGTATAAGTATTTTTTATTTAATTTTTATTTTGACTTATCAAACTATTCAATTCGTTTCAGAAATTATCCAAAAAAATTTTAAAGTACCTTAATCACACCGTATGTTACGTGTAATTTCAGTCTTAATCGTGAAGCGCACTATTAAATTTTTATTTGCCCTACATTTCAATTTAGCTAATCTGCAAAAATCACAATAATAAAACATTTACCGTAATTGTTATTTCCGATAAAAAAAAATTCCGCAGCGCCGTATTGATAAATATCGCCGTCAGTTTTTCAGTATCTCCCCGCGGTGCTTTTTTTTCTCTTTCCCAGGGCGCAGGCAGGCATTTGCCGCGCGAGCTGCCGCACGAAACTACAGTCATTTTTCAACCCCGCGCGCGCATTGTTCGCCGGCGAGGCGCGTTTGAAAAATGCTGGGGGATTTTCCCCCACCAATGCGCTGCACCGCCGACGCGCTCCATTATGCATGCGTAATACGCATTCGGAACTGGAATTTTCGAAAATCCGAGCTTTTTTTTTATTTTCCTTTCACTCAAGAGGCGCCTTTGCGTCGACATTGTTTAATCTTTAGCAAACAAAGCAACTGGGAGTTGAAAAATGACGTAATTTTTTTAAATTATCGACGATATTGGTAAATTTATTTAATTTTTGCAAACAGGTTTTATTGCGAACGTTTTAAAAATTTAAAAGTTGTTTGTATTTTTCATTTAATTTAATTTTTTAAGCGGGGTTTTTACCACCATTAATTAAAACATAAGTTATTAATACTATATAAATTAATAATAATTTGTATGTTCATAGAAAATTACATTTTGTTTTATTTTAACAGAATTGCTTGTTTCATTTCATTAATTCCTAAAAATTTTATAACTCGTGTTAATTTGTATAAAACGTCGGGCTTTTTACGACGCAATGAAAAGCTGAAAATTAAAGTCTTTTTTAACGGAGATTGTTATTCTCTCGTTACATAAAATAAAACCAAATTTTTAACTCTATTTTTCTGAAAAAAATGTTAAGATATTTACACAAAAATAAGAGTTATTTTGTAAGTTAAAAGAAAAAACATGCAGCTTCATTAAGACCACTATTTCCGTTCCGATACCGACGCTTTGTGTGACAAAACTATTGTTATCCGTTTCCTGGCTGTAAAAAATTCAAGCAGTTGAAAAAAAATTAAAAATACAGTACCCGACGCATTTAACTTTTAAAATGTAAATTGCAATTTCAATTTTCTCTTTGTTTAATTCAAACTTCATTAAAAGCTCTTGGCATTGATAAAAATGCGAATTTATTTTGTCTCTCTCAGATTATTTCGATTAAAAATGTTTGTAAAAATATTTTTAAAAATATTGTTTATATTTATTGTGTTTGTTTGTATTAAATACGTTTAATAATTACGGCGAATTTAGTTCATATTTCTATTTTGTAGGACAAAGAATACTACTAAAAATACTTTCTAAAGCGCTTATTTTATTTGAAAAGTGCAGCTATAATTATATAAATTATATTTTATATTTATATAAATTTAAAAAAATAAAATTAATAAATAGCACACTGTAACTAAAATTTTGAAAGTGTATCGGAGAACATTTCAAAATTTACTTATTTATAATTTATTTTCAGGAAATAAAATAAAACTTTGGGTACAAAAATTGAGAAGGCGCGTAAATAACATAGAAAAAGGAAGCCGCTACGGCACTAAAGCGCATAAATTAGAGGGAAATGGAAAATAGAGGCCTAGTCGGCCGAGGCACTCCCAGGAAATTTTGGAAAAAAGGGACGGCTTGGGCGGATCGGAGGGAGCGAGGAGCCCAGGGAAAGGTCCGCCACCGACGGCTTAGTTCGACTTCGCCGGAGAGGAAAGCCGGGAAAAGGTATATACGGCTATACCTGCGCGCCTCCGCCCGCCTAGACGTGACTTTGTGAACAACTTGGTTCTTCTTCTCTTGGTCGCTCTGTCGTAATTAATGATGAGACTGTACAAGACTGGAATGAAATATCAAAAAGTCCTTTTTTTATTATACATATATATCTCACGATCAATTTTTATCTCACTTTTTAACGAAAAATTAAAAGAATATAAAGCGTAATTTTAAAATTTTCATCACGAGAATTTTGTAATAAAGACTGTCAAGGATTTTTCTTCTTAGAAAGAAGTATCCATTTTTTTTCTTATATTGCAGTTATTTATTATTTTTAAAATAATTAAACCATAATGAATGAAGCTAAAAATAATTTTATATTTAATTTATTATACCTATTACCACATTCTTACACTCTATTACCACATTGTAAAAAATAATTTTCTGTTATTTTGAAATATTTACTTATTCGTGAAACTATTGCTTTATTATCCAACACCTGATTTAAATTCCCTGTCCCCGTTAAACAAGGGATCACTATATAAGCAGAAGAAAAATCAGTGAAACTGGTGAATCGGGTAAAGAAGAGAAGAGAAGATCGGCCGAGAAATAGAGAAAGGAAAACAAAAGGAAAGAAAAGGTCCATCTAAGGAATGGTAATTGCCTATTTATGCCCCCTGCGCCGGTCTATTCCTACTGCAGGGAATAATAAAGTGCCGGGACGCGTGAACAACGGCCGATTTACCGGCGGCCCCCTTATCGCTCGGAAGGACGAAGGATCCCCCTACCCGCGCGATCCCATATGATAACTTCCTGATTCCCCCAAAATCCAGCCTGTGGGGCCCCGAAGGTACGGAATCAATCGACTCGTCTTAACCCATTTTCCATGTGTGCTTGAAAGTGAGGTAAATTTAACGACGTGAGATAATACGAAAAAATGTTCTACATGCAACAATAAAGTTAACAATTCATTTTGTTTTTCCATATCTTTTCAGCGATTATTCATAAAAAATGTAATGAGAAAAACTAACTTTGTGCAACTTTATGGTAAACGTAAAAGAAAGTTATACCAAAGAAAAATGGAAGATGCCTTCCATCGCACCAAAGTACCGAGTAAGTTGCTATTTACAATTTACATTTAAATTACCATAAAAATATAAACGACTCGAAGTACTCAATAAGCGATTAAAAACATTTTCAATCTACAAAATTATCATTAAAAGAAAAAAAAACAAAATACATCAACTCAAAAATCGGGCCGCATTAAAAGCGATGACTCGAAGCGCAAAAAGTTGCCGTCGAGCTCAAGCTCCCATCAGCTTCGTAATCCCGCGGATTAACATTTCAAAAACTCCGCCGTCTCCTTTCTAACATTTTCCTCCTTCAAGGCGCAATTCCTCCTAATTTAAACAATCGTGCGTCCACTCAAAAAAAAGCGAAAATTTTCACTCAATTGAAATAAAAAAAGAAAAATAAAGGTTACGTTTCATTTCGAGAGACAAAAGGAGGAAAAAACGTTCGCCGCGTTCTCCGGCGGATGGCGCGTACACGCGAGAGCCTCGCGCAAGCGGCGCGGAAATTTACCGCGCCTCGGCACTTTCCATTCGACGGCGTGAGCCGTCGAGAAGGCGCGGGCTTAATGCCGCGCCTCCACCGCATCGACCTCGCCGCGCCGCAGCGAAAGAGCTTTCCAATTAGGCCGATGGGGTGGAAGAGATGAGCCGAGTCGGCTCGAGTGTTGTACCCGCGCGGTGCTAATTTTCGAAATAACATTTTTTTTTGCGCGCCGCCCATAAGGGATTCTTTATCGCAAGAAACCAAATGGAATGTCGAGGATAAATTATTAGTACAAAAACAAGGGCTGGGAACGGACTTGGTAAGCGGCGTCGAGAGTAACATTATACAAAGTTAATAATGTACGCGAATGAAATTTATAATGTAATTTACTCTGTAATGTAATGCTTTTGTAATAAAATTTAATGTGTAAAAACAAATATATAGTCTGCAGAGTTTTTTTTATTAAAAATTGTATTGTACGCGTGGTGGTAATGTGAATTTACGTCAGTGGATAGTTTTCCGTCAGTTTACAGCTTGTTTTTATAAAGAAATATCCGTGTAACTCATTCTGAAGGTCATTCTTCAACCAATCCTTAAAAAAACTATTTTAACGCTTACGTTAGCGTTTTAACTATCTTCAGCGACTTAAAATAAGGTTTGCACAGTTTTCATTTCTGGAGACCTAATTAAAAAAAACGAATTATGGATAATTAAATTTTACGAAAATGAGAAGATTAAAAAGAATGGATCTTCCCATTTTCAACTAATGAACAGTAAAATAAGCGATAAGTTAAGCTAAGCGCTTTAGCACTTTCAAAAGCGTTAGGAAACTAAAAGCGGCGGTTGCGAAGTTGTGCTCGCCGCGTCGCCTCGACCCTAAAAATGCCTCGCGCGATATCGCCTCTGGCCAGCTTGTGTGCAAGCAGCATAAAGCCACGAGAGCCTCGGCACGCGAGGATCTCTCACGAGGCCTGGCTCACGGATGACGCACACCTACACCCCGCTATCTCTCTCGTTCTCCCCCTCCCGTGCCGCGCCTCTCCCTCCCCGTGTGATGAGCAACCCGCACACGAAGAGCGTGTACGCGCGGCGCTATCTCCCCCTAAAATCCGGCCAGCGCTTCGATCCCCCGAGCTGACTTAACCTCAAAATCGGCAGCGATCGCGGCGCATATCGCGATGCTGAGCGATCGAAAATTCAGCTTACGCGACGATCGTTGGCAGCGCGCAACGCAGACAGAAGCGTAAACTGCGCGCGCAGGCGCCCTAACCTCCGGCGGGTGTGCTCGCATGTGTTTAACGCGAAGGGGTTATACGTAGACTACAGTAGGGGAGGCCAGAGAGGGTTCGGCTATATACATGTGCTGGCGTGCGCGAGGCACGTAAACACGCAGCTGAGACGACAGAGCCCGCATTGGCGAAGGTTCTCCCGTATAGATAAGCCGCGGCGACGTTCTCTCCCACACTAGCGGGGTTACACAGTGTATACGTGCATACGACTGGCTTGCTCACGCACGCGCTCACACCCGTATTGCCTCGCGTCTCACGGGCGTATGTGTACACGTGCTGTACACCGACGAGCCGACGCCCGGCGTTCGCATGTGTGGGCAACATAACCTATACGCGCTCGCTCCCTTCCTAGCGGCTCAGCATCGATTTCCAGTCGGACGAGCCTCGAGCGCGCGCGCGCTCGCCTGCCGGCGGAGAGAGCGAGAGGCGGCGAGCCAGCGGAAGCCCGTAAGCGAGAGGGAAGAAAATCGCGCGAGAGCCGCGCCGTCTTCTCAAGGCCTGGCTCCCCTCGGCCAGAACGAGGCGCGCCGCGCCGAGCGTACACATAGCCTCTCCAGAGAGTTATAAAAGCCGCTCTCGCGCGCGCAGGCAGGGGAGCCACGGGCGAAAGAGAGGAAGGAGCGCGCCGGTGAATTCCAGCCGCGGGAATTCGACGTTTGCGCGATATAAAAGGCGCAATCGGCCATCGGCGCCGTCGCCGTCGGCTCTCGGGGGCAGCGCTATAAGCAAGGGGGAGGTGGGAGCGGCTGCCGCGCTATACCCACGGCCGAGGATGCGCAGAAGGGGGCCCTAACCTCAAAACCGTCTCCCTCCCCGCGCCCGCCCGGCCGCTCCCCTCCGCCGCCCCCCTTGCCGACATAACCTATAAGCGGCAGAGTGGGGGAAACGCTGAGTGTGCGCTCGCGAGGGAGACGGAGATAAAGGTGAAATCGTCGTCACTTGACGATGCATTACCGTCAGATATTCCCCTCCGACTTCTCACATCGGGGTATCGTCGAATTGCAGAATCGCGCTCACGCGAGATTTCGAGAATACGCGTGGCCGATAGCGCGCCGTGGCGGCAAACACTCGCCCGGCTCCGAACGCTTGCAAGGCAGGCTATACTTGGATATCTACGTCGACGTTTCTAGAAAACTCCAAAGCAACGTAGCAACTAATTTTAACGCTTAAAAATCGTTAAGATACAATTACAAAATTTATAAAAAAAAAACCAAAAGGGAGATTCGAAAAGATAGGCTTGATTGCGAAATTTCGAAGGCTGATGGGTGGGTCGTTGTCGGGCAATATTTAGCGCAGCTGTTCGAATAATCCCCGTCGGTCGCATTACCGTCACCGTGACGCCCCCGAGGCCGGCGTTGGTGTGTGTGCATGTGCTCACGCACGCGGCCCACCGAGCCAGCCAGCAGCAGAGCCGGGCAAATCGACTTTCCGATGTTGGCTGGCTGGCTGGTTCGGCTGGCACAGCGGCAGACCTCGGGCTTGCTAGCGCGTTCCCGTTTTCGCTCGGCTTCTCTCCCTCTCTGTCCCGCGCGCTCGCTTGCTCGCTCCCTCGCCGAGGATGACGAAGCTCGAAACGAGCGAGCGTGTTCTCTGAGCCGCTCGTGTAGAGACAGAAAACGAGAGAGACGAGCGCCGCGGATAAATTTAGAAAAAGCGCTGGATTTTTTCGCGTTCAAAATCGGACGAGCCGCAATTTCTTTTTTTCCCTTCTGAATTCAAATCGAAAAAAGAAATTATGATTTCCAGCGGATAAATTTAACTTTTTAATGAATTTATTCCCTCGGATGCGAGCTGGAATGAAAAGAATCGAAGATATGGAGGGGAAAAACGGCGCTGAGAATAAAAGCGTCGGAACAAAGAGCGGCGAGCTTTTCCGCGTTGGCGATCGTTCATAACCTAAAAGCGCGCGCTCTCCCCCGCGTCCCAACGGAGAAAAAGGTTGCGTGTGCATGCGCGGAGGCAGAGCCAGAGAGTGACAGCTCAACGGTCGAAATTTTCGTACATAATGCACGGAGAGCAGTGCGCGTACGCGGCGGCTGGCGCGCCAGAGCCGAGCGGCGGAGCGAGAGAGAGAGGGACGGACGGACAAGGACAGAGGGAGAGCGGCGGCGGCACATCGACGGATCGCCAGGTTACGCGGGGCTTCCACTCGCCGTTCCGTATCGAACTGATACACGCGCCTTTTTTATGGTCGCGCAAACGACTCTTAGCGCTTTTGTAAATGTAAACAAGATTCCCGGCGCGCACATGTCGCCGGCGACGTGCCACTGACAGCTAACCTCAAATCTATCGCCGGTCCTATGCATTTTTTTAATTTGTCGCTAATACCTGCAATATGTTTTACCGAAATGAAGGGTTATTTTTGAAAATCGCAGACTTGAAATGCTGAGCTTGCAAGTCGCGAGCGTTCGCTATGTATTTTTTTTAATTTTTTACGACTATATGGCATTATTCGTGACATCGCCTTTTTTTAACGTCAGTTAGGGTTTCATTGGCAATAAGTTTTATTTTTTTACAACCTTTATTGTAAATGTAAAATGTTTTATACCGTAGCCTCACTAATGTATCCTGCAACTAATGATTTTTTTTTGTTTGCACGTCATTTCCTCCCATACGTAATATTTTACGATTTAAATAACAAGTAACGAACAATTCGAGCACAGCCTTTTGGAACACATCATCTTTTAAGATCGAAAACATGTCAGTGTAAAAAATCCATTATAACTCAAATATTTAAAATATTACAAAAATGAACCATATTTTCGTAATAATTTTGCATATATTTAAAACCAGGACACTAGTGGGCCCATTTAATTAAATCCTATCGTCCAAAGCTACCGGGTTTACGTTCACCAGGCGAACATTCCAAAACGCAACAAAGTATTTTTTGAAACTCATCGTGCAACACACAAAGCGCTCGGGCAAGTGGAGAAGCAACCTTAATCCCCGAGAACTCGTATACGGCCGCACGAGAGAGACCGTCGAGCGGAAGGAGAGGTATGACGGTCGGGGTGGCGGGGGGTGAGCGGGGAGAGGGCATCGGGGAGAGAAGGCGAGCGCAGGGGCGATGCGGTCGGCACCGGCGGCAGCCGCGGGGAGGGGGGAATCAGCCTCTGGCGGCGGAGCTGTCGGGCCGATGCGAGCGCAAGCGAGACAGCGAGCGCGGCCCGAGTGGCGCCACCTGGCGGAGCGATCCCCACCCGGGGACCGCCGAGCGGTGCCTCTCTTGCGGGCCGAGGAGCCGCCGCGGCGCAGCGCTGGCACACACAGCAGCAGTCCGACAAGGTCCGTCCGTGCGGTGCGCGGCGTCCGTATAGTGTATACCAGCCCGATTTTCCCGACTGCGTGCGGATACACGCTCCACCGAGGCACCGTCAGACAGAGAACGACGAGAGACCAGTCAACGCCGAGTGCTCGCCCTTCGCACACAGTGTGTCCGTCACGGCCAGGATTTCATACATTTTTATTTCAAAATAATTTGAATTATTTTTTTTTTTAACTACACCGTGCTACACGAAGGAGGAGACACGCTCCTCCTCCGTCTGTCCTCGTCTAACCTCAATCGGAGGAGCGCGGAGGATCGAGTGTGCACAAGATCGGCCGGGTCGAGCGCGCGCGCGCCTGTGTGAAGGGATTTAAACGCGCCTGCAGTGCTGGCTCTCGCGCGTGTGTGTCCAGAGGCAAAGGAGCCGATACATATATACCGCGCGCATTATTCGCGGATTCGCGAGGGAGAGAGACGGCGAGTGCCGACCGCCAGGAGGGAGCGAGAGAGAGAGCGCGCCCAAGCGGGACGAGGAATTTCTCGCGTGGTGGCTCGCTCACACTCGCACACCGGCCTCACGGGGTAGTAGTCGTGCCAGGCAGCCAGTGCGAGAGGGAGAGAGACGGACGCCGCATCGGAGGAGAGCGAGAGGCGTCGAAACGGAGACGTAGCGACGGGACAAGCCCGTAGAAGGCCGGAGGTGGGGGAAGCCCCCGAAGAGAGCGAAGGAGGACGAGACGCCAGCTGGCGGCGGCCGCGCGAACCAGCCGGGCCGCACACACGCTAAGCCCCAGCCAGGCGAGCAGCGCGCACACGGACTCAGGCGGTGTACGCGCGCGCGTATAGCACACTCTGGCCAGCCAGCGCGGATCAGGCTCCCCCCAGGCTGCTGCAATGGCTTCCGTGAAAGACCCGGCGACTTTCTTCGCCGAGGGCACCGCCACCCAGTTCGAGCACGTACTCAAGCTGTACCCGCAGGCGCTGCGGCTCAAGGCCGAGAACCACAAGTCCCGGAAGACCGAGGAGCTCATCAAGCTCGACAACTGGTGAGTAGAACCGAACGAACCTTCTCTTCTCTCGTGTATATAAGTGTGCCTCTGCGTGCGGGACGCGCGGCCGCAATGGCCGCGGCCAGCGTCCTAGCCGCCCGAGTACGGCGGCCGCCGCTGCATCCCTCGCCTCGCGGCGATTGCACGGTGCGCGAGATCGAACGCCGAAGCGCGCCAATTTTCGAATTTTCCGCGAGGAGGAGCCGCGGGGCGGCCGCGCGCCGAGTTCATTGTCCCCGCGGGCGGGCGGGCGCCGCCGCCGCCGCCGCCACCGCCGCCGCCTCGGCGTTCTATTACCCGATGCGCGCCGCCGTACCTTTCCTTTCCCTCGCGTCCGGTCGGGTCTTTTCCTTTCGGGATGGACGAGAAATCGAGGGCGAATTTCACCCCGGTGTTTAATTGATTCTTGAAGGGCATCTTCCTTGCGCAAGAGGATCGCGACGCCGGATGGTGGGGGCCGGCCGCGATGGTCGGTCTTCGATCGCGTGGGAGAGGGAGAGACGCGACCGGTGACCGTTTTTTTTTATTTTTTCTTTTTGCTAAGGGTGATTTTATTTCGAGTTAGTTTACTTTGAGATGCTGGCTACATTTGAGGCCGAGGGATGGGGGTTTCCTTTGTTGCTAAGTGTTCGTACAGAGCGACCGGAAATTTCGGAGCGACGCGTGGCCGACGGCAGCCGGAATTGAGTCGATTAGTGCAAATAGTTACTTTTTTAAACGAGTTTATGAATAAACAACGTTAGAGATGCTTTTCTTTTATGCATAATATGTTGTTATTTAAAAATTAAAAAAAAATTGAATATTAATTTATTAAATTGGTATATGCCCTTCTCGCGTGGCATTGGAGAGTAGGTGCAGTTTATGAGTTCAGAAGTTCAATTGAAGAAATTCGTAGCTGTTTTGACACTATTATTGATGGTGATTTAAAATGTTATTTCTGAATGGCAGTGTACGGCAGCTCGATGAGTTTGCTTTGGACGAGCGCTGCTTAGAACTTGACATTTTGCCACGTAAACAAACTACTTCCAAGCTTTTACTCCGAAATTTTTGAAAGCTCGATTTGACTTACACCCTTTTCTCTTCAAAAATCAATGTCTTAAATGTGATTTCTTTTTCCTCGAGCATGAATAAAAAAATCTTAACTTTTATGCACAAGAAACAACTACGCCCGCTTACTTTTAATTAGTTTTTTTCCGAAGAAAAATGAATGTCACGAGTGTAATAAAAATTTTACGCGACGTGATTCGCATTTTTTCTCGAGCAAGTTTTCAAACGAAAAATCCCTTTTTAATATTACAATCTCCGTTCTTTTCCCTCGAGCCTTTGCAAAACTCAATTTTCTAGTGCATAATTAATTTTAAAAAAAGGAGCGGAAAAAGCGACCCTCCCTTATTAGCTTTTCATAATGAAAGCGAAACAATCGATTTCAATTTTCATCCCGTTGTAAGAAAAAGTGGAGAAAAAAAAGATATCCCCTGGAAAATTGCTGTCTAAAGGAAAAACGTCGAGTGAATATTGCGACGCACCGTCGTAAAGAAATACTCGTATCCACGACGTGACGCTTAATTAAAGCAGCGCCGCGTCGGACGGTGATAATTTTTTTCCGCGATTTTTCGCAATGTTATGTGCACCCCGTTAATTTTCAAAATTTTTTTAATATTCCACATTCCTCAGTCGATAATGGATTCTTCAATATTAAATTGATATAATGAAATTCAGTTTTCATTGGTAGCTTGCAGTTTTCAAATGCTTTATATTTTTTATGAACGGAAGTATTTAATTTAAATATATTGAACTTTCATTCATGAATTAACGTACAAAGACAAGAACGTGAAAAAATCAATTAATTTTTTTTTACAATGTCCCATTTAATTTAAAAATGAAATCACATAACGTAATATTCATCATTAAAAAGGTTTTTTTAAACTGTTTGTTCAAGTAAACGTATAAAAAAATTATAAATCCACAGTATGTATTAAATAAGAAATTAACAAATTTAAATAATGTCACTGCATGATTATTTAAACTTAAAGTTCAGTGTTCATGTCACATTGATTTTCATTATTGACTTGTATAATAAATAATTAGTTTTAAAGAGGAATAAAATATAATTCAATTAGTATTGCACAATCGTAAAAAACATAAAAAAAATAATTTTTTTATAGTTTAAACTAAAAATAAAATGAATTAAAGTGTAATTTTTTCAGAAATTGTTTACCTTTTAATTCAAAAAAGTATAATAATTTAAACGTATTTAAATAGTGTAATTAATTTAAAATGTGTAATTAAAAAAAGAATTTTGTTAAAGACTTATTCGAGACATCTTAATGCTAATTTTCTTTAAATATTATATTTATTAATTAATTTATTTAACATCCGTAAATTAAAAACATAAAAAATCATTCCTTTTTAGATGTATGAAGATAAGACTACAATAAACAAAAAATTACTATTCTAAAAATCTTTTGTCCCTTTAACAACATATCTGAGGACCGCTCCATCTTTATCAAATAATTAGTTTAAACGGCCTGACATCACTTCTTTAAAATATTTATTTTCAATCTTGACCATCACAAAACAGTGCACCTTTAATCAAACAACCATCCCACAAAAGCAAAACTGTTTTCAAACTCCAAAATTCACCAGAACATTTTTAAAACCACAAAGCACCCAAAACATCTTCACTGATCAATCAAAAAACCACCAAAAAACCAACACAAAAAAAAAGAAAATACAAAACAACACTCCAACTCGAAGCGACGATAAGTAGCCACCGTCGCCGCCGACGCATCGAGAGAGCCCGCGCGCACACACGTAAAGAGAGACCGACCAGCGGAGCGCTTGCTTGCTTGTTTGTCAATCGACGGCGCGTGATTTCCAAAGGAGCGCGCGCGGGGTGAACGCGTGCGTGTCACCGCTCGGCGGCGCCCGGCGCTGCACTGAGCCGCGTATCGCTCGCGCGCCGTTGTTTTCATTCCCTATTCCGGCGACTTGTGTGTCAAGGTTGCTTAGAGATGTCTCTCTCTCTCTCTCTCTCCCGCGCCCTCGCTCTCTCGCTCGCACCTGCACGGCGGCAGTCGCGCTCGTTTTCATCTCGATTACGTCGCCGGCTTCTTCCTTCTCCTACCGCCCCCCCCTCTCCCCCTCCTCCCGCTACTCGTAACTCCCCCCCTATACCGCTCCGCGCGCACTTTTTCCCTCGGTCGTCGACGTTTTCGCTTTTACTCCCGTTTCTTTTTGTTTACGTCACGTTGGACTCTCTCGGTTTATCTGCCGACACACGTGCTCGCCGGCTCCGTTTATTTATTTTCAGAGTTTGATCTTTTTTTTTTCTTTTTTTTCTTTCGCGCGGTTTCTTTTTTTTGATGGGGTGTGCTGTTTTTTTTCGAACGTTTGATTGACGGCGCGATTGTGTTGACTTATAGTATAGTGACAATTGCTTTATTTATTATTTTACGTACTTTAAATTGATCGATGTTTTTTGTTTCATGGGTTGGTTAATGTTTTTGTTTCAGGTACCAAAATGAGCTTCCAACGAAAATCAAATCTCGCGGCAGAGATGCTCATTTGAACCACGAAGAGCTGGTACAGACTATGAAATGGAAGCAGATAGTGAGTTCACTATTATTTATTCATGAACGATATAAGGTTTTTACATTAACTATGTGAAGAATCTTCATTCAGTGCAGATCCCAAATTTATTGTTTACTAGGAATCTTACAATTCTAATTCACAAAATATTCAATTCTGTGTCTTGTGCTAATAGTTTCAAAAACCTTATTCGTTTTGATAAGAAAATATAAAAAAAGTAGCTTACCTTAACAAAACCGATCGTTCGATTTGTCCACAGCGCGGCAAGTTCTACCCACAGCTGTCGTACCTGGTTAAGGTGAACACGCCACGAGCGGTGGTCGCCGAGACGAAGAAGGCGTTCAAGAAGCTGCCGAACCTGGAGCAAGCGATAACCGCCCTGTCGAACCTGAAGGGTGTGGGCACGACGATGGCCTCGGCCCTGCTGGCCGCCGCGTCGCCCGAGAACGCACCCTTCATGGCCGACGAGTGCCTCATGGCCATACCCGAAATCGGGACCATCGACTACACCACCAAGGAGTATCTCAACTTTGTCCAGCACATTCAAACAACCGTCGACAGGCTCAACAAGCAGAGTAAGTGTCATTCACTTTTAATTGCTGCTTTTTTATGTTTTGTGTTTTCTTTTAGCTCTATATGTATTTTAAGGACAATAGACATTATGCTATTTGGGTGCAAAGTAGGTGATTCTCGTCTGCGTCAAGTTTGTCAGTCATGATGGACTGAGAGTGCATTACTTTTTGACTTAAACATGGCGCAAAAATTATCTAATCACGCCTGTTTAGCAAGTAGTCATTTCTTCCCCCTGTCGATCAGAACTGTATTTTAAAATCATAAAAAGAAAGAAAAATATTATCTCTGTCTTAGTTTTTCTAAAATTTGTTCTAATTATTACATTTTACTTGTGTTGTGATATAAATAGGATATAAAAATTAATAGCGCAAAAAAGTTTTTAAGACTCCATGAAAAACAATGTCCTAATCCGAAATACTCTTATTTCACGTTTCAGACACAAACGGTACAAAATGGAGTCCTCACCGAGTAGAGCTTGCCCTGTGGACTCACTACGTTGCTTCCGAGCTGAAGCCCGAGCTGCTGGACGGCATCCCGGACAGCGCCGCCACGGGCGCTGTAACGGAGAACGGCAACTCTCACCCCGCTAGCAACGGTGAGTCCGGCCAGGGCGAGCCCTCCGACGACAGCAACCAAGAGCTGAGCACCGCGTCGATAACGGTGACCACGACGTCGAACGGCAAGGCGGCGGCCGCCGCGCCCACCGCCGCCCTCGACGAGAACAGCACCACCACCTCGTTCACCGAGGACTCGCTGGACAAGCCGGCGACGCCCATCACGGCGGTCGGCGGCGATCGCCCCGTCACCGGCAACAACGCCGTACCCAGCGAGGATACGAACGACTCTATCCCCACGAACGAGGACAGCAGTAACAACGCGACGCCGAGGCCGACGGACGAGGAGAGCGAGGCGGGCACCGAGGAGGACTCGAGCCAGGACTCGGTCCAGGAGCCGCCCTCGAAGAAGGCCAAGAAGTGACCTGGTGTGCGCGAGCAGCGCCACTTAGAACGAGTGATGAGGCCCGCCTCCGCCGCCGCCAGCGACATCACCGCCACCAGCACCACCAGTAAACGCGCCATCACCGACACCACGGACGACGACGAGGACGACGACGACGACAACGTCATGCAGCTCTGAGGAGGCCGCCTCTCTCCTCACCCAAGAAATCGCATCACGCGAAGTAATACGAGAACTCTTTTTTAGCCTGCCTGACGATAAAAAGCGTTTTTTGACGAGATGGTTATATATAAATATAGTTATAAACGCGGATTTAAAAGAAGGGAGTTTAAACGTTAGCATACACTAATGGATAGTATAGACACTTGGATTGTACTTGCGCGAAACTGGACCGGAGGTGGCGCGGAGATGAGAAAGCACATCCGCCGACTGAGCAACGACGTCCGGGGGATGGATCTTGCGACGAGACCGTTGACGGTGCTCGCCCCTCTGCTACACACTTCTTTTGGTTACTGTCGTTTCTGCCGTCGACGCTGGACACACTTGACGAATACACACGTGCACACACGAACACACGCAGGAGACGACTCGCTGGACGGCCAAGGTGTACGAAGACTCGTGCGGAGAGATACAAGCGCAGCAGCAACGGCGAGTGAGGAACTGCTGTTCTCCTTTAATTTCTTAGCGTCTCCTCCGTTCACCCGATATCTCGTCTGTCTCCTTCCACAACTGCTTTCGTTTCGTCGCCAAGTTTTATTTTAAACGGCGGCGCTCGACTCCGGGCCGCTCGAGTCGACACGGAGATCCCGGCGCGAGGTGCGAGTCGACGCAGACCTCGAGTCGTCCCTCGCGCTGCATCCTCCCGTGGCGTTCGAGTCCGCGAGTCGAACCTCTCGCCCTCTCTTTTTCCGCACCCCTCCTCCCCCACTCCTTTTTTTTTATCAACAACGGAGACAAAAAGAAAGAATGAGAGAGAGTGAGACAAGTTGCTTTGTAAAGGTTTGAATTATGTGCGAGGACGCGGTGACAAAGGCGGCGGCGCTGATCATTATGATAATATTAAAGTAATTATTAAAGTACGATAATCTTAAATACTACCGAATCATTACCATAATTTATATACCTAAATGATGGAAAGAAAGAGCGAGAGAGAGCAAGAGAGAAAGAGAGAGAGAACGAGCGAGCGAGAGAATAATAACAAAGATATAAAAAATGATAAAAAAAAATGATTAAAAAAAAAAGACACGTTGCACGTCGGAGTGTGTTGCATAAAAGCAAACCAAATACCTTGTAAGTAAACATTTAGAAGCAGAAGTTAATATGGGTTACTATTACGCGATGAAACTGATAAAAAAAAAACAAAATAAAATGAATTAAAAAATGGCGAGCGGTTAGGTAGTGCGTAAAACAAAAGAGGTTATCATGTAGAATAATTTAAATAAATAAAACAAAGCGACAGAACGCGTACGACGAGCGAGAGAGCTGAACCGGGCAAAAGAAACGAAGATGGACCTGCGTAATACCCAAAATAAAAATACACAAAGAAAGCACTGTCGAAGGTTCTTCTGTACAGGGATTCAACTAGTATTTTTGCATAATGTCTAAATGAACGGGCGAGTGCGAGAGAGGATTATTAGATGCGAGCATAGTAGGTAAAAGTTAAAACAAAAGATAAAGAAAAGATTAAGTGTGACGCGAGACAAGAGTAAAAAACAAACCGTAAGGCAAAAGTTGTAGTGCGCAATTAAGCGATCACCGAGTATACCGAAAATTAAAAAAAAAATAAAAGCAAGTAGGCATTGAAAAGTGCCGTGTAGAGTTGTGCGCGTGCGACGAGCGAGTGTCCATTAAAATTTTATAAATGTACAATTGCTACATGATTATATATATTTGTAATTTAGCGAAAAAAGAACAATGCAAGACCACGCGGTGGATGTGACTCACACACAAACACACACCCACACTCACACACGAAGTATATACCTACGCAGGCAACGACACTTTTTTTTCGAAGGAGTGAGTGACGATCGAGGCATTGGCTGCACGAACCTCTCCGAGTGGCCGCACACAGACACACACACTCACAGACACCCGATTGTTGTTGAAACGAAGCGAAACGAAAAAAGAGGACAAAGTAAAATAAGAATGACGGGAGGAGAGAGAAAGATAAAAAAAAGAATACGAGAGATTAATGATGAACTTTATACATAAATAAATATATAGAAGTATATATATTGCGCTCGAAGATCCGCGAAGCGAAGGGACACCGAAGCTCCCTTGCGAGGAGGGATGACGGCGATCGGTGTATTGAATTTAGAAGGAAAAAAAAAAGAAACCAACTCGGCGGCGGGGAACGCAACGCGTTTTTCTTTCCGCGGGTAGTAGAACGTCGCGCGCTCGTTCGGAGCCTAATACATACGCCAGACGAGCCCGATCTTACATTTTTTTTTCTTTCGTTTTCGTTCAAACGCGAACTTCCAGGTGTACGCCGCCTCGCGCTCCTCCGTTTAGCCATTAATTTCTGTCCTCTGATAATACATTATACAATGTGTAACGAATTTATTGTATATCTCATTGTTTTGCCCCCCTTCCCCCCCATTCACCGACCCCCGTTCCACAGCCCCCAACCACCCTGTCAACGAATTGATCAAATTTCGTTCGCGTGCGTGCGTGCAAAACATTCCAAGTCTCTCGTCTTTTTCTTTCTTCTATAATTCCTTCCACCCTACCCCTCCACCCCCTCACCCACCCATACCATTTTTTTTATTACGATTATTTACTATTTACTATTATTAATTAATGATTAATTAATTGTAATTGTGTAACCGCTTGATTCCTCGTTTCTCCCACCTGCAGACATGTAAAGTTTATACCTATAGAATGCGCTTGCGATCGTTCGAATGTGTAAAACTGAATGGGGAAGGAAAAAACAGCGAGCAACGAAAGAAAAAAGGATGCGATGCGCACCTCCTTTTCTCGTTCTCTTTCTTCTTCGTGATCGCTTGGGTTTTCCCTTCCCCACCCTCCCCCATTAGCCCATTTTTTTTTTAAGAACGTTTTATCCCCGCACGTTTATTTTTTTTTTTCATATGTGCAGCGGTGACGAAGGAAGAAGGACAGCGGTCGTTCTTTTTTTTCGATTTCTATTACTGTTTTTTTTTATTTTTGCGAGTCGTTCGCCGAGAAGGGAAACGACAGGAGTATACACAGTGTCGGAGGGAGTTTTTAAAGTGGAGTGAGACGGAGCAGAGAAACGACGAGTTTGTGAAGTGAGAGTGAGAGTGAAAAAGAGAATGAGAGAGAGAGAAAGAAAACAAAACAAAGCCACCTCGACCCGCCTCTAAAATTCGCTTGTTCTCCAAGTGACTTTTTGCACGGATGCTCCGACGATTTGAAGTAAATAAATGCAAAAATAAATGTATGAACAAAAAAAAAAAAAACAGGCGTTAAATTTACTTTTATTTTCATCTCGCACTGCTTTCGTTACCATCACCATCCTTCCCCTATTATCATCTCATCATTTTATTTCGTTATTTTTAAAATTAAGGAAAAAATAAGGCTGATTATAATAAACAAAAAAGTTTTCACATATTTTTTTACGTTCAATTTGTATATTAAAAATTATCTTGTAAAAAAAAGTACTTTCTCAACGATCTTAAAAAAGTTTTCGTCTTTCACTTTTATTTACAGTCTTCATTTCATTTTTTTATTTCTCTTTTTAACGCAACGTCAAGTACGAATTTTAAGCAACTAACATACAACTTGATGAAGTTGTTACAAAAAATCGCGTGCCGCGTCGGAAATTGTGCAATAAAATAAATTTTTCGAATTTTTCGATACTTCGCTAAAAAAAATAAGCAAAGGCTTTATATAATCTCAAAAGAAAATATCGAAATTACATTTTCCACGACGCTAAATTGAGCCCGCGTCTCGGCCAGCCGCAATTTCCAACCACCGCGACGCAGCGAAGTACTCGTATATATACGGGGGGAAGTGCCCCCGGGGGAGAAGAGTAAGGGAGAAGAAAAAAATCGTCGAGTCGACGTTAAGGATCTTAACGAGTTCATTAAGCTGGCGAAGCGTGCCGAAGCACTGCCACGGTATGGAAGATTAAAAAGTGGAGCGAAGCAGCGCGTCGGAAAGAAAGCGCGACGATCGAGGGGAGTAATCGACATTGTGCAACCTTTTCATTACCCCTTTTTTTCCGTACGTAAATTTTTTTTCCCATTTAACGACCGCGTACAAGAGTAGAACCGAGGCTCGTCCATTAAATTTTAATGCCGTTTCCTGGTTACTCGGAATAATAGCGTAATAAACGATCACAACAAAAATTGCATTGATTTGTATAAATAAATAAAAAAAAGTTTAGTTTCGAATACCCCGCGGCGTCTATAGTCGACGCGATACCCAAGTAGACGGAAGACCGTTGCGCTAAAATAAAGGCGTTAGAACAATGTAAAAGACTTCAAATGTAATAAAAACCATGTACCTTAAATCGTATAGAAGAAACTTAAAACTTATAAACCAAAAAAAAAGATAAAAAAAACGAGAAATTTGTACGCGTAACACATATACCTAGCGCTGGATATTAAATACTTAGGTATATCACTTATGGCCTTACGAAGATAAAACGAACAGACCCGAGGAAAGAGGGAAGGCCCCGGTCCATTTTCACCTGCAACGACCCGTCGCACGCTAATTGATCCTCGATCGAGTGAGTGCGAGAGAGAAAGAGAGAGTGAGAGAGAGAAAATAATAATAAAGGTGGACGATGGGGAAAGGAGGCGAGCAATTGCGCGCGGAAGTATGGGGGGGGGCTTCGATCGCCGCCTCCGCCCTCCCCTCGAGCGACGACTGTAACTATCGGAGCGAACATTTTACTGTAGTGGACGATTATTTAATGAATAAACAAAGAAAACAATTCCGAGATATGGCCTTTCTTTATTCATCACCTCTAGTGTCCTTACTTTTGTTGTAAGCCAAAATAGACTTTTCAAAAATACGTAAAAAATATTCAAGAAAATTATATCTTATGTAATTGCTTAGTCCTTAATAATAATATATTTCTGAGTGCACAATTTTCCTCATTATTCTTTGTTTTTATTGTTTTAAAATGCTATTGTTTCTTTTTAAATTTTTCAAAATAGTAAGTATTTACGTCACTTACACTCGTTTTGAGAAAGTCAAAAAGCACTCAGCAAGTTCATGATTTCTTGTTATAACAAGTTTCAGTTAATTTATTATTTTTCTTTACGTTTTTAATTTTCCAAATGGAGCTTGCGCCCAAGGATTGGATAATAAAAAATCGAAAGTTCGCGAAGTAGTACACTTCTGAAGCTGCGAAATTGAATCCAGTGAAAGTTTTGCTTTCTCTGCAATCAACTTCATTTCAAAATCTCATCTTGATAAAGTTTTGTAGGAAAAAAACGACCTAACGAGGTTTAAGTGATGTCGAGAGTGATGTTTATCACTACGACCGAATTAATCCTTTTTGAATTGCAGTTGGAAAATCCGTCGTCTTTAAATATTTTTAATTTTACGTATTTTTTTTTTAACGAGTGCAAATTAAATTTTACGAAAAATGCTTTTAAATATTGTAGGGGTATTGTTTTTCTTTATTTCCTTTTGTTACGCTCTTTGTAAATTAAATATTTAATAAAATTCTTTACAAACGTTAACAAACATGCACTGGACATTAAATCTGCAATAAAGGAATTTTTAAATTTAATGGTTGCGCTTTTAGTACGCATAATAAAATATTAAAAATTAATGATGACAAACAATTTTTTTAATATTAAATCATTTTATTCTTATTTTTATTTACATTGTAAAATAAAAATGAGAAATTGTAACTGCATAAGTGCATTATTGCGGTATTACTATTCACGATTGGTACTAATTTCATCATGAAATTACTCATCAAGTTTCTTTAAATCCTACATCCCATACCTAAAACATAACATACCATTCAAATTTTCAACAAAAAAAGATAAACAAACGAAGCACGCAGAATGCCTCACACCCCACTAACGGAGAATCCAAGAGAACCCCAAGACAAGCCCCCACTCTATTATTACACTCTAGGAGCTTACAAGCTGCCCTCGAAGCAATTGAAAAAGGTTCGGCCGTAAACAGGCCGCAGCACGTGACGGCTCTTCCCCAGTTTCCTCAAGTTCAGCAGACGGCTAAACAGGTCGACGACCCTGTGCCACGGAGACGGGGGGTGAGCGGCGAGGCAAGGGGGTGGGGAGACGCACGCCCGACTGCGGGGCGAGGGGGATGCAAAAAGCGAGGAAGACGGGAAACGGGTCGCGACCGCGTGACCTACTGATGGCTTAGTCGCGTTCACGCTTCGGGAGCGAGGAGGACGGAGAGATCAAAGGCCGGCGGGTCGAGGGCAGGTAAAGCGTGGCTGGTCGGTAGCGCCGGGTGTGAGAGAGAGAGAAAGGCAGAAATTGAGGAATAAGGGAGCGAGAAAAAAGATGTCTGGATTGCTCAATGAGCGAGTGGCTACAGATCTAATCGACGATGGAAGGCATTTCTTTTTTTGTGAATGATTCATGGATTATCGGTGAAGTACGTAAATCGTAAGGGGAATCTTTGATAGCATATTTCGTAAGTTAGAATCTTATTTATGTCGGATATTATTGAACGTGCAAGAAATCAGTAAAAGAGTATATCAAAATAAAACGACACTTTGATGCGGTAAATATTTGATTGATGCATAAATTGAGCATCCACATTTAAGACGTTGAAAAATAGTGTCTGACTAGTTACATATGTTTCTACTTATATGCATAAACACTGAGAATCGATTGTGTTTTTGAATGTTTTCCTCTTTAATGGAGAACCTATAAAAACTTAATTTTAAATAATTTCAACCTGTTGAGCAACAATGTTTATAGAGAAGTTAAAAAAACTGCGATAAGTGAGTGTCTTGCCGTATTCGACTGTAACTACTGAAATATGATGACAAGCCGCGTTTTTATAGGAAGAATTCTATTAGTACAATAGCACATTTTTAAAAAATATTGCGTGGTTGCTTTTCAAATAAAAATTTCAAATAAAATTCAAATTTAATATGAAGATGTATTGAATAAGCAATTATCCATGTGGATATTGTATAATGAAGAGATAAAGAAGTATATATATAATCTGCGTAAAAAAGTTTCGATGGAAACTAAATTGATAAATATTTTAAAGATTTAATAAGAGCTTTTTTAATTTTCATTATTAAACAAATTGAAATTTTAAGTAATGTCTGCTGGGCATATTTTCTTAAATAAAATCTTTCCAAGTGGTTTTCATAAAAAATTAAACATCTCATCTATACAAAATATCCCATTACACTCCACTCTCCCTCATTTTACTATCGACACGTAACAGACACGTTTCCAAATACACCTATAATCAACTTTACCTATAACTACTTCCACATTCACCGAGAGCACTCCAGACCATCAATACCCACCCTACCGTCGCTCATTACACCGCTCGTGAATGAAAACACCTCTCCGCCCGCCGTCTACCCATATGCCCTCGACCCATCAAACCGACGCTTTCGGCCGAACATTCCATCATCCTCCGCCTCTCTCTCTCTCTCTCTCTTCGGTCGTCCGATCGGCCTCGCACCCGCGTCAAAGTGTGCGTGCCGCGTATGCACACAGGCTCGATTCCGTGGTGGTCGCGAAAAGGGGGAAACCGCCGGGCACCGCCTCCTCACGGCTACAACAAACTCCCGGCGCATACACGTGTTTACGCCGCCAACCTGTGGCCTCCAACAGCCCTGACCTTGTCCCGCGTGTGCACCGCCCGTACTCTCCTTAGCCGCGCGCTCGCACACATCTATACACACACACACTCGCGGATCACCTAACTCTATCTCGCGCTTCGGCTCCGCGGCTCTCCTCCCCGCTTCTTTCTTTCGATGCGGCGGGGGGCTTTCGGGGGGAACCCCCGCCGCCCCGCGCACTTCCGGGGAATCCCCCGATCCGCCGGCGTCTCGCTCGCTCCGCGGCCGTCTCGCGCGCGTCGCGCAACCCGTGACGTATGCGCGCACGTGTGACGGCCGAAGCCGCCGGCAATTTGTTTTCGATGCGCCGACGCCGGGAGCACGGTGCTGGTTACGGCCGCTGCTTCGACGGGGGAGGCCGCGCAGTTTGAGGACAGCGAGGTGTCGCGTTACTTTTCCGTTTGGTTCGTTCTTCTTTGCGGGTCTTATATTCATTTTTGTTATTAATTTTTGACGAAATTTTTATTGATTTTTGGTCAATATCAGCGGTTTGATTTAGGATTGGACATGTTTACGTATGTGTGACATGTCGTCTTATATCTAAAAGTAGATTTGACTTGACTGAGAATTTGGTAATGGTAATGGTTCAATGTTTGCTAGCGCTGCACTTTTTACCCGATTATAACTGATTGTAAATATGCTCTTTCTTGTGGTATAAATTATAAATCTATAACTTAAAAATACACTTACCTATTTAATTTATAACAATACGAGGACGGAAACGTTGGAGACCAATGCTACCCCTAAAACAAACATCGTGTAATCGTTGAAAAAAATCAATTGAATTTCTGTAATAATTGTAATCTAATGTCACTGAGAGTAAACAAATAATGCATAATTTATAAATGATAAAGATCAGAAATTTGTAATTTATTTATTTACTGATCTATTATATCTGTCTTTATTATTAAAAATTGATTTTTAGTTAATTTCTTGTTATGAAGTAATGACAAAACAAACTATTATTTGAGAAGCACAATAATCTTTAATTACTTCAAATCGCGCAAGAAATAGAAAAAAAAATTCCAGTTTCTATAGGCATTACGTTGTTACAGCAAAGCACAAACAAAGCGTGCACAAATAGAGTAATCAAATTCCTATCGTCCCACCAGATCAGCCGCAATTTCCATCGAAAAAAGGCACCATAATTTCCATTTCCAGGCAAATACCCGCGCTAAATGAAAGTTTGAAAAACACGGAGCGCGCGAGGGCCGCTCGCAAATAGCGGGCAGATCGCGGCCTCGCGTAAAAAAAGAGCGCGTCGTATATATCGATCGCCGCTTTCAATTTGTCCGGCCCTCTCGATTTGCATCTCGTTGCCCGTGGCGCTCGCTTTTCCATCTCCCCCTCCTCTTTTTTTTAGTTAAATTCGCGCGCCTACATACTTTTCCCGTCCTCTCGGCGGAAATTATTTGCGGGCTGCACGCGCCGCGGGGTGACATCTGCGGAGCGCCCGATGGCTATCTTCGGCGCGTTATGTGCGGGCCGCTCTTTTTTCCGCGTCCACTGGGTAAAACGCGCAGGGGAGGCTTTTTTTGCGACGAGTTTCCGAGCCGTCGATGTGCATATAGCGTTCGGGTCTTTGATTTGCTTCAAAAATTGTAATTATGACTTTTGTAGTGGAAATTGATTGTAAAGGTTTGCAAGAATGAAATGGGCTACAGTGGAATGATAACTTAATTTTAATTATAATTAAATTACAATAATAAAACTGCATGTTTGAAAATTTTCTTAGCTTAGTTTTGAAGTCATAGGTACTATACAATCGAAAGTTAGTAGCGAGGATTAATAGTACTGCGTGAATTCTTGTTATTTATAGTGCAAAGATTTAACTATATCGCAGTGATAAACTACTCTCAGAATGGTAAAAACATTTTTTATTTATAGATTTAGTAAATTATTACTGCTGAAATACTAACAACTTTATTTATTGTTCTAAAGTTGTACTTCAAAATTAAATCTACTTCCGACTTCTGAAAAATGAAATTGCTATTTTTGTTGAAACTACAATTTTCGATTAAAATAAAAAACATTTAGCCTGGTAGTGTAGAACTGTTTTAGACTGTAAAATGGATTGTGTACTAGATCGTTTACTATTGCACAGTTTTTTTTTTAATTGATATAAAGGCGAGACTTTTATTAAAACAAACTGTGCTTGCCTTGAAATTCCAATGTATTGTTATTTCCTTTCGCCTAAAAAAAATTGCTTTCAAAAACATCGAAGTAAATTTCTTTCAGTTATAAATAAACAAGCAGAGTAAACAGACATTTAAATGCAGTTTTTAATTGATATTTGCTGACCTACTGTCACGCGGCGATAAGTCGATCTTTATTCATATAAGAAAAAGTAAGTTGTCACTCTGTTTTTTACTGTGTCGTGACATAGGCTAACCTACTTGTCAAGACTTGGAAATAACTTTCTTATAAGTGTGCATATAAATATGAGCAATTTCTGACTAATAAATGTAAGTTTTTGCGCTTATCAGCAATTTGTTTGCAAAAATGGTTTAAGTCCACGCCAGAAAAATGTACAGCAATATAATATTAAGGTAAACATAAAACGCAATTTTAACGCACCCTACCCTCCCGTCAACCGATAACTCGATATTCCACGACCCTCGATTGGCGTATAAGGGATTTTCATGCGGATATGAAATGGATAGGATAAACATCGTGTTTTATCAATACGGCGTTTTACGAGGCCCTTAGACTATGATTCGAATCTTTATAGCACCGTTTCATCACCTAATCATGCGAATAATTATGTGGCGTCATTATTATATGATTATTAACATGTTGACTGTAAGGGGACAAGGAAATACAATATGGAAAATCAAAGCATAATTTGAATATTCTACTAGATTATAATAATGAAAGGTCCATTAATCACGGATAGATCAGTAATTACATTTTTACTAAATGAAGGAAGAATAGTAAAAGATTATGAAGAAATTGAGGAGTCATAACCCTGCGATATATTAACCATAAATTGGCAAGTATATCAACCATAAATTGGGAAGTAAATTTTTTTTGAGATTCGAGATTACAGTTCGATTAAATAACAAATTCCCTTGAATAATTAATATTTTTTATTTCACTTAAAAGAATAGTTCTAAATTCTGTTTTCTTCTATTCAAATTTCACAAAAAAGTATTGCAATTATTTATGATGCAAAAATATTCCTTCGTCGTCCACCACATCGCAGCCGTAAAATGAAGGAATCGCGACTTGGTTCCCGTGGCCTTGAAACGAGGAAACGAGCGTAGCCGAGAACTCGAAAGGGAATTCGGGTGAAAGCGCAGAAAAACAAAGGGGCCGACTTGCTCGTTGCGCCGAGGGTTCCGTAACGACGCAGCTGCGCTCCGCTCCGCAGCCCCTGCTGCTTAGCCCCCGGCTCGAAAATATTTTCGCGCAAAATACGCGAAAACAGATTTTTTTCCGCGTTAAATTTACTCGCCCAGTGATGGATTGGACGTTTTTTTAATTTAAAGATTCGAGCGAGAAGGTCGCTTCTACTTTTTTCGGGGGATTTATATCGTGAACTTTATCCGTCGATGTGGAACTGGGGGAATTTTTGTCAAGAGATTTGTTTGGCGAAGATAAAATAGAATAGAAAATGTATTACTTTTGTACTTCATAAAGGAGAAAAGTACCTAATGGAATAAATTTTGTAAACACGCATTTGATCCCGGTGATTAAGTGATCAGTTGAAGTAAATTCTGAATATAGTATTCCCGACTAGGTAGATCGCATGAAGCACTTTATTAGTTATTTTTAAAAAGAATCTATGAAAAATGATACCTATTCATACACATATGAAAATATTGAATAAAATGCAATTCACTTAAAAGCAATGGATGCCTCTCGAAATTTAGTTTTTAGAGTCTATGAAATTTTCACGATTTTTATTATGTATAGTTTATTCCATTAATTTGATTTTATTTCACAACGTGAAGACATGTGCTTTTTTTTTCTATTAACAGCACAAAAAATTTGTTTAAAATTTGAAAGAAAAAAAATTCTAAACGACCAAATAAGCCTATATTTTTGTTTAATTATACCCACAACCCCATTACGTTAACTCTATAAATTTCAATTTTCGAAAGTCTCACTAATTACAAAATAGTCGCACACTTATTCACCATAAATCAGTGGAAACTTTCTATTTCTAAATGATAACCGCACAACTGTTTTGAAATTAGTGAAATTACCCAACGAGAAATTTATAGAAGGTACCAAATTTCACTTAAATTTTACACCAAAAACACGATTACCCTAAAACCTTCACCCGCAACTCTACACTACTGCCACCCAATCCCGGCAACCAGATATCGAGCATCTCGAATTGGAAAAAAAAATTGTACCTCAGGCGTCCGTTTCGACCCAAAGCGAGGCCCGGCCCGCCGGTCGGGTTTCAGTGCCGCGCCGGCCGAGTCGTGAAAATCCGCCCCGAAATTTCCATCTGCCGGGGCGGGCGATCCCCCGCTGCAGGGGTGGCCCGGGCACGCGCGTGGGTGCCCCGCTGGCCTCGGGCATAAACGCCCGTCCAATTTGTTTCTCCGCCGTACGTACGTCGCGCGCCGCTCACCCTGGGCTGTACGCGTGGCTCATTTTTGTCGCAGTTCGCAAGAAATTGGAAAGGGGGTGTAAACAATGAGCGAGCTTTGTGCGGGACTGACGCGTAATTTTTTTTAATGATATTTTTCTGTTGCCGTGGATTGACGTAGGGTAATGATCGTGGGGTGAAAGAATAGACGACTGGAAAATTGTGCTGATTTTGAGTATTTTGTTTTATTATTTTATTTTAATCCTCCAGCGCTCGCTAATGAGTTGTTTATAGTTTATAATTTATGTTGAATTTTGTTCATAATTTTTGAGGTAATATTTATTAATTGAGTATAAATCAAATTTTTTAATCCCAAAAAGCTCAAATTCGAACTTTTATATTCTACTGTTTTTTCATTTATTATTTTCGATATTTAGTTTTCGAATCATTATCGTTTTTGTATTCGCATATTTCTCTATAAATTTATAAAAAAAGTATACTTTTGTTTTAAAACCTCATTGTATATAGAATCCTCCATTACGCGTTCATTATTTTAAATTAAAGGTTCATTTTCCAGGGTTTGAATATTCTCTTTGCTAGTAAAGCTAGCAGTAAAAAAATAATTATAAGGAAACTATTAAACCAATAATATTCCTATTGAAGATCTCTATAAAATTAAAATTAAAATTCGATGAAAACTAAGCTTTTTTCCAGTCCAGTTAAAATGTTGTTTTCCAAATAAGTAAATTAAGTACTAAAAACGGTATAACATCCAATCTAAAATTTTAACTTTTAAACTTTATGGATGCGATCTTTTCCTTTATTTAAAAATGAATCTTTCATACAAAAATTTTCCGCACAATTTCTTGAATTTTACCATCCATCTTTTATGTTAATGTCCTTAAAAAAGGTTTAATTTTTCTTAAAACACAATTAAATTCTAACATTTCCTCATTAAATCCCCTCCCACTCCAACTCACACACTCTTCAAACAAAATACCTTCCTCCCGCTATCCCCAGCCCCTCCCCAAAAAAATTCCCACCCTCCCAAATCGACACCTCGTCACCTCCGCTGGACCGCAGCTCGTGAAAACCACGAGGTCCGCCCCGCTGGCGCGAGAGAGAAAGAAGGCGCAGCCGGGGCGGAGAGAAAAAAAGGCCGGGCAACGCCGGGCGGCTGATCAATACTCCGGCGGCGCGCGCTGCGCCCTAACCTCGCGCGAGTCCGCCGGGCCCCCGTCGATCGCCGGGAAAACTCCGGCCGCGCGCGCGAGAGAGAGATCGGGGGCGAAAAATCGGGCGCGCGCGCACCGAGCGCCCCGCGAGCGATCGATACCCCGCGCGCGCTCCCGTGCGCCCCGTCGTGCATTATCAATGGGGCGAGCGCGCTGCAGAGGGGGATGTGCGACCGGTTGCCCCGGCGGCATATTTTTTTCCCCGGGGTTCGGCCGTTGGGTTCGCGTGCGTGTAGGGGGTTTTTGGATGTTTTTGGCGGAGGGGTGGATTGGGAGGTTAAGGGGATTGAGTTTTAGGGGTTTTTGGGGTGCGTAAGTGGAGGGGTTGAGAAACAATGGATACGGGTATTTTTTCGAAGCGCAGGTAATTGACTGCCTAATTGGGGTGAGACTAATGGTTGGGAAAATGCGTGCATTGATTTAGGGGAGAGCAGGGCATAGTGAGACATTAGGCAATGTGAACCTTTAGGGACATAGTGGACCACCTCTTAAATATCTTTCATTGGTCTGGAAAATATTTCTTAAAAGTTTTATTCAAAATAAAACATTTTGAATGAATATCATAACATTGATATATTACAATATACCGTCGTTCATTACGAAAAATAGCACACTTCATAAAAAGCCTATTTTAATGACATCTTTAAAGTAAATTAAACTCTTGCAGAACCTGATAAAACTTTAATACTTCGAGTTTTTTAGGCTCTGGTTAAATTTCTTTCACTCTGGTACTCTAAAAACATCAAACTAAAGTAGATCTTTTTTGAGATTTGTAATATCTTCGTAGGAATCGACGATATAATTACTGTACATGATATTACATCAACGTAATAATGGTTTTCCTTTAAAATGCATTATATTCGAATCAAAATTATTAGAAACACTGTTCATAGTAAATGAAATACGTTTAAATAATTGGACCACTATGCCTCGAACATTCAGTTTGCCTTGTGACCAGCTTTCCCCGCTTTCCCCTATGTGGAGAGGAGCTATTTAATTATATTTTTTTTAGTTGTAATTAAAAAAAATTTAAAGAAAACGTTTATAATATGTGAATGATGAGCTTATTTTAAATTATTGAAAAGGCAATGCTTCGAAGTCTATCGAACTGTCACTTGCGCGGATATGAAATTTTAAATTGACTATAAATTTTTGAACACGTGAAATGACCTATTACATCGCAAGAGATAATAATAACTTATCGGTGGAATGTGCAAGGGGAAAATGCAAAATTAATCTATTTTAAAAGAGTCTCCCTTTGTGAATTTAAATTTTAACTAATAATATCGACTGACGTATTAAATTGATGTTATATTCAAGAAAATTTGAATTAAAAATGGTTTATCTTTTTCGCAATTATACTGAACATGTTTTATTAGTTCGTAATTTATGTAAATTATTAAATTATAAATATTGCTTTAAGATGATTTAAATTTCTCCAATATAGGATTTTTCGTATTTACTCGTCATTTACATCGCTGAAAGATATTTATTTGAATGCCGTAAAAGGGTTTGCAATAATGGAGCAAGTAAATCAAATAAATGCCAATTTTATTAGGAAAACGAGTAAATTTGTTTTAGACTGTTTATATTCAAACAAGTCGGTAAACACCATTTAATAATTGGAAATTTCAAAAAGATATTTTAATACCAATAATTTAAAGCACAATTTTTGAAATTATATATCTTATTATTATGAAACCAATTGATCGCTAATAAATATAAATGTACAACAATTTAGGGTATCTAAAAATAGCATAGCTATATCATCTTTTAAATTAATCATATTTTTTGTGGGAAATTCGGATTTAAAATAGAGTGGAATTTAATTTTAACGGAATAAAAGGCGAATGAATTTATCAAACCCCGATGGGTTCCAATCTTCCATACATATAGCAGTATCATATAAAATTTTAATTTTTTATTCAAATGCAAATTTTAATGCGCTAAAAGGGATACTGTTCACTGCTATAAAGCATTCATCAATATAAATTAGCTACAATTATTCTTAAAAATGTGATAGTACAATAAATAAATATTTCGCGAAAATATGATCAATAAATAAGTCCGTTATTCCGCAAAAACAATCTGTATTGTTACAACTAAGACAAAAAGGCAATAAAATTTGTTTTTTAAACAACATTCACAACGGTTTCAACAAAATATTAAAATTTTTAATTAAGTTAAACACAGCAGAGCGTAAAAACCGTTTGTAATATTTAATATCGCAAAAAAGCTGCTCCTATAATCACGAAATCTCGCTGCATTAAAACAGCGTTTACCCAAATAAAAAAGCTCGAGCGAATTCGCTAACGAAGGAAGTAATATAAAAAAAGAGGAAATTTCCCTTTCGAGGGAAAACTCATTTGGTAATTACAGCCAGATAAGAATTTACGCATCGCGATATACCCGCTGGTTCAAAAAGAAAAGTGTATATACCTATAGGATATATCAGCCTAAAAAAGAAAGCTTCAGATCCTCCGGCGAATCTGAGGCACGAGCCCTAATTTTGCGCGGTCGAATACGCGCGCACTGATTATCGACTGGAAAATTACGTATATCCTACATATTCTTTTTCCTTCTTTCTTTCTTCTTTTTCCAATAAAACAATACAAAAAGGAGAAAATAGCCGGAGGGGGAGATATCGTTTTCGTCGGCACGTGCGCCGGTTCTCTTTGAAATTTTTTTAAACCCGGTATTATTGTAATTAGGCCATTTTTTATAAATACTGCGCGGATTTTGAACTGATCCCTGTGGCCCGTCAAGTGGAAGTGGGTCGACGTTTGAATTGAATTGTTATCGGTGATATTTCAATAAATTGGATGTATGCTTTTTCGAAGCAGATAAAATAAACTAGCAGAAATACGTGCAGTGCGTAGTTTGACGTGGAATAAACTTAGTGTTATTTTTTGTTTTCGCTTTTTCGTGTTTTATACTGAAAGTTTACTCTGCATGTTATTTTAGAGCATCTAATAGGAGTTCTTGTGAAAAGAGTGTTTATTTTTTAATAAAAAATTATAAAATAATATTCCCATTTTTCCATATTTTTTCCAGGGAAGTCAGAGTCAATGAAGGTAAAAATTTAAATGACACGCTTTTAAATTGTCTGATCATAGAATTTATTACTTTTTGTTGAAGTTCATTAATGAAGTATAATCATTGTGGAATAATTAAATGACTTTCTTGTCTACTTAGGGGTCAAAATATTTTAAGTAGTCCATTATCATTGGTATTAAATCTATCGCTTAAATGTACTTTTGTTAAAAAACAATTTACTTCGAGTACAAATTTTTCTTTTTAAAGCCTTTCTCTCGTAAAAATACGGTTTTTTTTTTTTAAATAAAACAGTAAAAGGTTAGAATTTTTCGTTAACCTCATACTCATTTTTATCAGGAAATTCTGTCATAGTGTGTAAAAACATGTACACCTCATCTCAGGAATCGATCACTGCAATAATCCACCGCTGGTACTTTTTTTATCGACTATTTACCGGAACAGCATCTTCCAAAAAGGCCCAATTCATGCCCTACAATAAAATCAATTTCACCAATTTCTCCACCCGCAAAGTATCTACCTACTCAAGTACCTCTAAAAAAAATGATTCCTCAACAGGCGCGCGTAAAGGTATCTCGCATCGCTCCCCCAAATGCACGCCGATCGACGAGAGCCGCGTGCAGTATCGGGCGGCGAGTTAAAGAGGCATCCCCGGCGGCCTTGAAAAGCATCCCACATGCCCTTCGCGGACCGCGCGCATAAACAGAGGGGCCGCCGCGGCGAGAGAGCATCCGAAGCATTGACCGGCGCGTCGCCGGGATGAATGAACCGTTACGTCACGCGTGTATACGCTCGCCCGCTCCCTTCGCCCTTCGCCCCCCCATCCCACCCCGCCCACTCGAACTTCGTCGTTCTCACCGTGTCGGAGTTGCTCCCTCCCTCTTTTCCTCTCTGACTGCCTCTCTCTCTCTCTCCGTCTATCTCTCTCTAGTACCCTTTTTCTTCGTTTTGTCGAGGTGCGGGGTTTTTATTTCGCGTCTACTCTCGCTTTCGCACGCCCGCGACGGACTTTTATCTCGTGCGTGGCCTACTTCCGGCAGGCTCCCTGTGTTTGCTCGCCGAGGACAGGTGTTGCAGCGAGGGGAGATTGGCGCGCGTCTGTGCTTGCACGCGGAGGTGGGTGTTTGCGAAGGAAAGGTGGAATTTTTTTCATCGAGGGAGATATAATGTGTTTTTTTTATAAATTTTTATTGTGGATTTCGCAGTAAAAATTTATAAAAAATAAAGTCAGAAAGTAGGAACTACGACGTTTTTATTTGAATGCTGATCTAGTATCGTAAAGATAATCATACTGTCAAATTTCGGAGAAAAGGTACAGTGAATTATTGAATTTTTAACCCAGGGTGTTATATGTAATCATGGCATTTCATTTATAATGAAGCGAAAAAGCCTTTCAAAATGTTTACTTTGCACTATGATTATATCAATATAGATATCACCCTTCGCGTTAGAGTTACCGCAGGTAAAACGATGATTGTCTTAATTACAGGTAATGCATTTTTTATTTAACTTTTCACTTGTGAGGTCCGTAAAAAAGTCATTACAATAAATAAGTAATCAGTGTATAAACCTATCAATACACTCGCGGTAAAAGGTATGTTTCAAATACAAAATTTATAAGTTCGAAACCTTCCGGAAAAAAATCCTATCGGGAGTATCATTACGTAATTTGCTAGCCTTTGATTTAGGTCCATTAAATATAAAATAAAAGCGGTTTTATTCTTTAAAAATTGACGTATCTTTACAGCTATTGTACTGTTTCATTACTGGAATATCACCACTCTCATTTTATCTCGGCGCACTTATACTTCGCCTTTGCCGAGTGCCGCCGCAAGACATTTTCCTCTCATTTTCTTATACCCCCTCGTTTCATTTATTTCTCCGCGCGTCATGCGTATAAGGTACCAATTATTTCCGATTTCTTTCCTCTCGTTTTCACAAGATGTCATTAGGTATAAGAATAACTCGATGATTTGTAGCACCCGATGAAAGAGAATATTTTCAATGTAATTGCACGCTATAAATAATCTTTTTTTAAAAATAATCCGACGTTTATTTTTTATTTTTTATTGCTCAATTGTTTTAAATTCGTGTAGCAATTGAACTTTTACAAAAGAAGTATATATTTTTCATAAGGAGTATTCAATTTATATTGTCCGATTACCTCGTCTGTATGTAAAGGTAATAAAAATAATTAGGGAACTGATATAGTTATAAAAAAAAAATTAAACAAGTATTAAATTAATCTTAACGCAAAATATTTAACATTTGAAAATTTAAGTAAATTCCACTATAAATTACTGACTATTATTCTGTTCAATTATCAGATAAATAAATATAATTATCAAATAAAAAGCAAACTTGAGCAATCATACTAACGCCACAAAAATAAGCAACAAACTCTCGCAACTCGCTAAAGTAAGCAAACGCAAGTAGGTACAGTCGTCGAGAGAAAAGCATCTAATCGGAGGTGGATATATAGCAGCGCGGCAATCGAGCGAGACCGCCGCTCGTCTGCGGCTCGTCTACCACCGCATGCATTGACCCTTCCGGCCGCGCGCGCGTATTTCCCCCCTCCTCCCACCCACATCACCTCGTCAATGCGCTCCGACGCGAAATTCCCTTTTACTCGCCGACGATTCCGATCCTCGGCGCTTATTTCATTCAATCGCGCGGCCGAATTCAATGCCGCGCGTATATACGTGTATATACATCGCGCGCGCGGCGACGAACCCTTCCGCGCGCTTTGCCGCCGCTTCAATTCGATTACTCGGGCGCGAATGGAATTAATCAATCAAATTGCGTCGGCCCGGCGGGCGCGTGCGCTCGCTACTCGCGCGGAGGCGGTTAATTGGGATTAATTAATTTGCGGCGAAGTCGTTAGATCGGGATCAAGATTTTATGTCGAGCGATGAACATGCGAGTGAGGCGCATTATTGCGAGTGATAACAATGATCTGTCTGTGAAGTACATGAATTATTAATGTACAATGATAATGTATTGCGGTGCGTTTTGATATTGTTAAGTTTTAATTAAAAGTTGAGTGGTACATGATTTTAATGATGTTGCATTCAACAAAATTTGAATTCGTGATTTTTTCGCTACTTTTTCTTTGCAACTGTTGCTAGTGCATTAAATTTTCACATTAATCTGATATCACTGTCTTCAATTATGGAATTGAGGTGATGTAATTGACGGCTTCGTTATTAGATTAGGATAAACTTTTTAGGTGGTATTTAACATAAACATTTTATAAATGATAAAAATATAGTTATTTTTATTAGAGTCATTGTGAGACATGTAAAAAAAAGTTACAGTATTTTCAGATGGTGGTGAACAATGTACAAAACCGGTATGGAGCCTTTGCAGTATAAAACACACATGGTCGTAATTATTTAATGAAACATTATTAAATCAACAGATTTCATAATCTTGTTCCTCTTTCTCTCTATTCAATCGACGGTTAATTTCAAATTCTATTAAATTCTAAAGTATCCTTAAATCGATAAAACTTTTAAAAAGTCCGTTAACTACATATGTACAGTGAACATCTCGAGTTATTCAACGAATTGTCGAATGCACAATCTGCATTCATCAAAAAAGTAAAATAAAAAGAAATAGATCAGATTTACACTCTCGACTAGACGACACGTCTGCTCAATCAATGAAAAAGAACTGGCGCCGCTTATGTACAATCGGCCGGGCGCTCAGGCCTCGATGCCGGCCTCGCCGCGGGGTTGATCGCGGCCCTGGTTCTCCTTGAGGTTGGGGTAGAGTTTGGCGCGCGGCCCGTCGCTGCTCAGCCGGCCGTGGAACTCCGGGCGCCGGTCGCGCGGCGCGCTACGCGTGAGCCAGATGTCCAGTAGACTCTTGGGCGCGAAGATATTTGATTTTTGCAGCTGCTTCGCCAGGCTGACGCTGGAGCACGGCGGCGGTGACATCGGTGAGTCCGTGGTCGCGCGGATCACCGAGGCGCGCTGAGTGGTGCCGTCTTCTTTACCCAGGCTGAAATTAAAAATTTACAAGTTATAATACTGTATGAAAAAAATTACAAAAAAAAAAATCATTCTAAATTTTTTTAATTGAAGAGTTGTAAGAGTTACTGTACGTGGTAGTTAAATACTTTTTATTAAATTAGTTAAGCTCATTCTAGGGAATGTAATATTTCAGTAATATTTTAATGATATAGTTTTATCTAGTCTTCTTTTAAAAATTATAATATTCTACGTACAGTAACTGGTGCTATATTTTTTTTATCTCTTATTTGTCTTTAAATTAAATATTTTCTTGTACTAGTAGGTTTTTTCAGCATACACTATTAGAATTTCCTTAATAGTAGTAATAGTTAAATAAATCTTATTTCTTTACCCATCGAGTTCTCGAAGTGCCTGGTCAAGTTCAACCTTATTGCTGTCCTTCTCTTCTTTATTGCGTACTTCGAGGAGACAATTAAGGACTTCGGCGTGACCACTGGAGGTAGACGCGTGACCGCGCAAGAATGTCTCGAGTTCCGTCCAGAGAAGCCGGTATTGTTCTTCGCGTCTCATCATCCCCTTTCCACCACGACCGCCACCCAGACTTGGCACCGGCAATGTTTCATGCTTCGCTTCTAGCTGCAGTAGCCCGAATATTATTTGCTTGCACTGCAGCACCTCTTCCTTTGTTAGCTCCTCTTTAATCAAAAGTTCCGTCAGTGGCTCAATCACCTGTGGAGGAAAGTTTGAGTTTTTTTAAATCGTCTGTTTAAATTGAACTCGTTAATTAGTAATGGTAATTACCTGATTGAGATTGAATAATAACGTCTTCGATATCGTCATCGGCCAATACTTGGTGTACCTTTCAAGGCGCGCTCTCATCACTTCGGCAGGGCCTTCGCCAAGAGTATCACGTTTTATCGGGACTAACACATTAGCTCGCATGAAAGCTCCAAAATCCTATTTAACAAGAACATTGTGTTTTTAATAAATCAGCAAAGCAATTAGTAATAAAATGAAGAAATTATAGTAACACAAAATACGTATTACTTGCTTATTTCATTTATAAAGTTTTGACTCTAATCCAAAACAAAACAAATCCATTAAATAAAAAAAATAATAAACCTACGGGAATGCGATAGTCTGTGACACGCCCGCCGCAGCCTTCGCTGATAGATGGCGGATCTTCTAGTACACTTCTGGAAGTGGACAAGGTGTGAATAAAGATCTCGCCGCCGTGGGAAGCGAGTAAATGCGAGATCGCTTTGCCGCCACCTTTGCGCGCCATTTCCAGCATCACAGATCGTCCATTCAACAGGAAATTAATGAGGCACGAGGAGGGTCGACTGTTCACGTCAACCGGCGTGATCCGGTGCATCGCCGTACAGTTTTGCATTTCGCTTGCACTGCAGCCACGTGGCGTGCACCATTTAAGCGTCACCGTCGCGTACTCCGCCCCCTCCTCCGAACGACGGAAAGTTTTCACCAGCTCCGAATCTTGTGGGTTACCTGAAATAAGTTTCAGTTTGTTAGATCTTTGAAAACATGACATTTTTAGAATGAAAAATGCAAGAGTGCATTTCTAGTTGTTTTGAAGTACCATTCAGAATAGCTAGGTGAGCTGCCGATGAATGATATATTTCAACGTCGTAGTTTGCTGATGAACTAGCATTCTGTTCCTCCTTCATTGGTATTCCTGTGACCGTTGTACTGGCGAGATCGTAATGCGATAGTATAAGGTGAGATAATTTGGAGTGTAGGGTTGGTGCTTTCATCGAGTGCACTTCCATCGATAAAAGTGGAGAAACCTAAAAATGAAATTTTTTGCATTAATTAAATGAATGTATGGATTGAATTTTAATAAAAGAGAGTTACTTACTTCTCGTAGACTTTGACTTGTTACTTGAGACTCCACAGTATTAGGGAAAATATTCAATATGACAAGATGACAGTGGTTAATAGGTAGTAAACTTCAAATGCAAATTATATAATTTTTTTTTAATATATTTATCATATTTAATTTTTGTTACCGTAAGAGTTTTGTTACTTACTGATCAGAACCTGATGCTAACTTGTTTTGTTGAGCCATTTGATTTAGAAATATATTTTCTAAACTCTTCATATTCAAATTATCCCGAGCACTGGTTATGCAAATAACTCTCCCTCTGTTTATTAATTTACTTGCAACTTCAGGTCCTTTTGACCTTTTTTCTTGTTGTGTATCTGAACATTCAGTAAGAGCTTCTATGGCAACTCTAAGACCATGAATCACAGAAAAATCGGATCCCGTCTGATGACCTCTTGGAGGAACGCCTATAATAGCCATTCCATTCATAATCTTAAAAGAATAATAATAATACATTATTTATATTTGCAGTCATTTTTAATCTATTATAAAGAAAAATAAAGTAGTTACATGTGGTAAATTTTGCTGTGAAGGACTCCAAGTGTTTAATATGTGGGCTGAATGGTCACTGACAACAAATCGTACCTATAATAGAAAAATCATTTACATATTAATACGAACAGTCAGTGAAATTTTAATATTTATTTAATTTTGTAAGATTCTATATTCTACAACATACCAATTTGCCTGCAGGAAAAAGATCCCAAACAATTCGACAATACTCCATGGATGTCTCTATACTTGTTGTCCATAACGACTTGCATATAGGAGGTAATGGAATTAAATTTTGTTGTCCTCTTGCCTTCAGACAATCAAAGTCCAGTGGACTTTCAGTTGATATTCCAAAGTAAGGAGTGTGATCTAGCACAAAGACTGTCTTATGATTTGATGGAAACATTGTTGTTACAACGTGTTACTTTTTTCAATCAAAACACCTGCAACATTTGTGAGATTAGTGAAATTGTAGGTTAAGTTTCATGAAATTTTTCACAAAAACTTGATCACGATTGCAGAGTATTCTAAACTTAATTAAAAATTGTACTAGCAATATGTTAACTTTGTTTTACAAAAATTCGAATGCAAAATACAGAGCTGTAAACAAAGACTGTCTGTGATTACATTCAATCTTATCAATCTTATTTTAAATAAAATACAGTTAGCTAGCTTACCTATTTACAGAAACGTTGAAAACGAAGAAAAAATGTCAACATCAACTATAAATATTAACACTGTTTACACGAATTTTCAATTTATTTTTAATCATTTTAGTGTAATTTGTTTACAGTGAGTTTAATAGTTTTGTGCCGAATGTAGGTTATGTTAGATGGTTAAAGCGGCTCGATGGTCCCCTGTCAAGTGCCGATAAGAGTGCTCCACCGACACCTCTGAGACGAAATGCATAGTAGTCAGTAACCACTAATCTCTGCAGTAACCAATTATATGGTTACATTTTTATGTTTTGAATGGTTCCGATCTGAACAATAAATGGAATTATAAATTTTTAATAGATTTTATTAGATTATTAGTTTTCTTTTAATTCATAATTTGAGCTACAAAGAAGAGTAGATGATGAATGATCAATTTTTATATGATTAGAAAACGTTTTGAACAATTGAAATTAACGAAGTGTTCAACGACTTAAATATAAACAAAAAAATTATTATAAATAATTATTATAAAATTTGAAATATTTAAAAATCCCACTGATTGTAATCATAGTACTACGAGGATCAAAAACATTGCAATATAAATTCACAATTTACACGATTTTGTTAAAAATTGACCTGTTAAAGAATAAAAGAATTGATAAAAAATCTATTTTGTAAAGAAAGTCTTTAGTCACACTCAGTTTTTATATGCAACTAATTAATTTCAAATAATCTGAAATTTAAGTTGCTCGTTTGACTGTTTTAGCGGATAGCCGGAATGATGGAAGATGGAGGAACTTCCTTTCCTACTACGGGAAAACTCCTAGTGGCATCAATTGACGTGAGTTCTCAATAATTTTGCAATTTTTTACAATAATTATAATCATTTTTAATACAAATAATATTCGGAAGAATAAATAAAATATCGCTTTATCGAAAAATAATATTGGTTTTTGCACTATTTTGTTTTTTGCTTAGTATTGTCGTGCCGAAATCAGCGTGTTATGCACGTGGCACTAACCTATAAATTATTGTTTTTTTAACACTAAGCTAATTAGTTATTTGCTATAAATTTCAATAAATTAAATTAATTAAATTTAATTAATCGTAGTTTAACATATTTTAACTAATATGTCTAAGATGCAATTGTTTGTATTGTTGAAAAACCATATACGTTGGTATGAGGTTATACCGCCAGGTACTCCATGTGGATTTGTTTACACGCGAAAATGTGTATTTAAAATTTATTATTAAAATGTTATGTGAAATTTAATTTATAAATGTCTTTCAGGTTGACTCGTAGTTCAACCACAACGTTACGATGTCGGGAGGACTTGACGCGTTAGCCCTCAAAGAGGAAGACGTGACTAAAATGTTGACGGCCAGCACCCACTTGGGTACTGAAAATGTCAACTACCAAATGGAGCAGTACGTTTACAAACGCCGTGTCGATGGTAAAATTAGATAAATGTCAATTATAAACAAATTAATTGACAGATTTATTTCAAAGTTATTTCATTGCATATATTAATTTAAGGTGGCGGAGTAAACATTATCAACTTACGCCGCACGTGGGAGAAGCTCCTCCTTGCTGCCCGTGCTATTGTGGCTATTGAGCACCCAAGCGAGGTTTTCGTTATCAGTTGCCGTCCTTTTGGACAGCGTGCTGTTTTGAAGTTCGCTGCTCACACTGGAGCTACCCCCATTGCTGGACGTTTTACTCCTGGTGCCTTCACTAACCAGATCCAGGTACGATATAACGTTTATTAAAATCTAGTTTCCTGTTAAAATTCTTTTTGAATATGATGACACAATCATGACCAGAAAATAAAACTGTTGGTTCATAATGGCTTAATCTTTGCTGAAAAATTATTTTTAAAATATCATTTTGCCTTAATTTCACATTTATGACTTATTAATAAACATATATTTTTAGGCTGCTTTCAGAGAGCCAAGGCTGCTCATTGTTACTGACCCAGCTACTGACCATCAGCCCATCACTGAAGCCAGCTATGTTAACATTCCTGTAATTGCTTTGTGCAACACTGACTCACCTCTGCGTTTTGTCGACATTGCGATCCCTTGCAACAACAAGGGTCATCACAGCGTTGGTCTTATGTGGTGGCTTTTGGCTCGTGAAGTTCTGCGACTAAGAGGATCTATCCCCAGAGACATCAAATGGGATGTCGTCGTCGATCTCTTCTTCTACAGAGATCCTGAAGATGTAATTACAATTTTTTTTCTTTTAAAATTACAAATTACTTGTCCTTTAGTTTCTCTTATATAAGACTATGATGACAAACCTATGTCCAGAAAAAAAAGCTGTTGGTACATATGGCTTAATCTTTGCTGATGTCTCTCCTTACTGAAATTATTCGCACAAAAATTTGCGATATAAGAGAAAAATCTTTTTCTGACTGATAATTCTTGTTTTTAGGCTGAGAAGGAAGAGCAGGCAGCCAAGGAACTGGCTCCCGCCGTGAAAGAGTACGTGCCGGTACCTGAAGCCGCTCTCCCCACTGAAAGTTGGAGCAACGACGTTGACCCAGCCGCTCCAGCCACGGAGAACTGGGCCGATGATGTACCCACTCCTGCTCCAGGCACTGTACCTGCTGCCCCTGCTGCCGCTGCTGGTGCTGCTGCTGCTCCTGCAGCCGCCGCTGCCGCACCTGCAGCTCCTGCACCAGCTTTCACACCCAGCAGCGATTGGGCTGCTACACCTGTAAGTATTCTTTTTTTCTAGGCCTCTTATTATTTAGAAGTCAGTTCATTTTGATTGAATTTTATTTTAAATAATACAGTCTCATAATGATAATGTCGATTAAAAAAAGATACAGTTTTGAACACAGATTTTTTACTGATTTGTAAATTAAATTTCTACAAATTAAAATATATTATTATGAAACGAAATTATGACATTGATCATAGGCTAATGTATCTTATTATAATGTTAGGTTTCTGATGACTGGACGACAGCACCACAACCTGTAGATGCTGTTCAGAATCAAGAATGGGGAGGTACCAACACTACCAGCTGGTAAAAAGTTTCCTTTTACAAACTTATGGAAACATGACTGAGCTTTATACACTCGAACTGTAATAAAGACAGCTCTAACAAAAATATCTTGAGTTTTCCTTTAATCCTTATGTCTAAAATGGTACAATATCCTACTGATCTACTTTTAATAATAATTGCTATGGAAGTGTTTTTATTGAACATTGACGTTGTTATCTTCATTGTTTGATATGTGCAGTTTGCCATGTACTTTAAATCTATAAATACACGTGTAACTTGGATTTCCCCAGTTTGATAAAATTTCTAAAATAATTCTCTTAAAAGGAATTTTTTTCACTTCTGGGTTCTAAAAATACATTTTTTTTAATTCAATAAAGTTCCTCTAGCAATGTAAAAAAAATATATAAATTTTAATACATACAGTGATTTTAAAAATCTGTGAAGAAAATCCTTTCTCTTGATACGTAAATGAACCAATTGTCAAAAATTGATTCTCAAACTTTCCCTATTAAAAAAAAAGAATTTTTTTTGTTTTTTATTATTTCAAAAATTTGATTTGTAAACAAACAGTTTAAAGACATTACCTGGACAGTAAACGATTTTGGAGCAGAATTTATATTGCCCAAGATGGAAGCACTTACTGGAATGTGCTCCAAAGTAACTCTATCTATGATTGCGGAATGTGCCAAATCAATTTCTACTTTTCCATGAGAACCTTTAAAAGCCCAACATTCACCAGCTTGAGTCCATGGCTAACAAAGAAAAACAAAAAGTTAAAAACAATAAAATTAGATTAAATTATGTCTAATATAGTTTATTTACTTGAATAACTTTTCGTGGTGTATAATATTTTTGTCTCCAAATTGGTATGCCAAATAAAGTTATTTGCTTCAATTCTGGATCAGAGTAAGACTCAGTGTCTGGTATGTCAATGACTAATCCACCTGCAGCTTCAGATGCAAAATCTGCTAAATGTGTGTCTATAAAAAACCAAGATGTTTTTCAATGAACAAATTTAGTTGTCAATATAAATTTTTTCACACATACTTGTTTGACGATCGTACAAATTTCTTAAATGAAGATTCTGAAAAAGAAAATGATAAAAAAGAATATGATTGTACCTAAATATTAGCAAAAACAAATAATTTTTAAAAATACCATTCTATGCAATGACTTTTCAAAGTTCATTGCATCACTTTTAATTTTTATCAACTCTTTCTGAAGACTCACAGCATTTACTTCTGAATGATCGTCAATTTCTAGGTATTTATCTTTTACTTGATCTTTGGTTTTATAATAATTTGCTTTCTGATTGGAATATTCGAAGTCCGAATGAATAAAAGCATAAATTATTAGCAATCCTGTAAAAAAAAAATTGTATACATTTGACAAAAATTTATTTAATAGTAATTTGAAAAACATACCAGCACCAATAAACATTATTAACAACATTTTTAGTATTGGTATGAATAAATTAAAGACATTGTTGAATAGCCAACGGGCTTTAACCAAAAGCCAAACATCGAAAAGCAGCAATCCTTCAGCAATTCTTAATGAAACTAAAAAATTGCAATTTATTTGTTATAATTATCATAACATAATATTTAAAATTAAATTCTGTCAAAAGAAAGTTTGCTTACTATTTTCATAATTTGTTGATTTTTTCTTCTTTATTAGATTTTTTTCCATAATCACTTATCTCCTAAATTTTTGTTTTAAAAGAAATTTGAATGATAATTTTTGTGTGTTTATTTTAATATAGAAAACACTATAATAATTAAGTAAAGTATTTTAACTTATCAATAAAATATATTTATCCAATTATAAAGTTTTTTGGTACTAAATTTTCCAAAGATCGTAGCTTGCAGCTAACGTAAATAGTGGAAAATTTTTTCTCGGAGCGCAATACTTATTTTGAAAAGTCGACGGTAACGACTCCAAGCTGACACATCCGCGTTTAGTCATGTCTAACCTCCAAAAAGTACAAGTGTTTACTGCGACTGTATTGTCTTAACAATCTTAAAAGCTTTTGCAAAAAAATAAGTAAAACTATTTAATCAACTTTCTACAATTGCAGTTTAAACTTGATCCACGATTATGGCTTGCAACACCTGTCAGGCAAAATTTTCGTTTTTTACAAAAGAGGTAAACATATACCAATCTGATTTTTCTGTCACTTTAATGTTAATCGTTTTATTATTTTATTATTTTGCATATCAAAAATAATCTTGTATCCTAATTAAATAGTATACACATGTTAAATAGTCTTCACATATGTATATATTTGCTATTTAACATTTTATTGTCATTGAACTGTTAATTGTCAAAAACTCATGCAGTTCTTTGTTTTTTTTTCTCATGAAGAATGGGTGTGCCAACTGTGGATTTTCATACTGTAGCAAATGTTTAAAATACAAATACAACTTACCTGCTGGCGAAAGGAAAATTTGTGGACGTTGTTTTAATAAATTGGAGCGCCAGAAAAGTAATGCAATGTCAACAGAAGAATTATCCATACCGGATAAACTTGACGAGCCTCTTGTTCCTATAGATATTATGAAAAGGTCTGACTATAGATGATTTGTTTTATATCATTTGTATTTTTAACATTAAAAAAATAGCACAAAATTATGAAAATTTATGAAACGAGATGTATTTTTGTTCTAATAGGATGGAATCTTTGGAAAACCCAGCAAAGCCACCCATTGTAATGTACAAACAAGGTAGCAAATTAGATAAATTAGGAGCAGGATTGGATCCAGCTGATCAACAAATAGTAGAAAGATTAAAAAAATTGAAAGATGAAGACAAACAGGTACCACTACCAACAGAGGATGACATTAGACGAAGATTAGCTTTGTTAAAGGACCAAGATCCTGATGTAGTATACCCACCAATCAATGTGAGAATTACAAAATGTTAAAAAATAATAATAATGATTATGTAAAAATTAATATTAATTTAAAATTTCTCTCAGATACATCAAGTGGATACAAGAACAAATCAGCAAAAAACAGATGATTTAATCAATGAATACCTTTCAAGATTAGAAATCTCAAAAGCTGGTGAACAGACAGATGTAGATATTCAAGCTCGTTTGGATAACTTAAGAGGCATTGATTCTTCAAAGGTTGTCATAAAAAGAACTGTTTTAATTTGCTTTTTAAAATAGTATATATTCTACAAACAAATTACACTTGATCTTAATTTCAGTACTCTAAAGAGGAAATGGAAGATGACGAGGAACATGATGAGGCAACAGCGACAAAAAAAATAATTAAAAAGGCTCTAGCAGAAGCAGCTTTAGAATCAAAATTCGATGATGTCGACGAATTGGAAGAAGTCCAGGTAAAAGTATGTATCATCCAAACTTTTTGAATCTGTTTATTACAAAACATTAGACATGCTACTGTTAATTAATTCGAAAAAATTACAGTCAGCTCACAGCATAAAGTGTGCGGGTTGTAAGGGCAATGTCCAGTGCCCGGATTGTTTTCGGAACAACCACGACGAATTCGAGGATCGTGAGTCCTGTTGCATGTGCGAGCAGACGGCGGATCTGGTTATCTGCAAAGGTTGCACCGGCGACTTGTACTGTCCTATTTGCTTCGAGGACAACCACGACGACTTCGAAATGCACAAGCACAAGACCGTGCCTTACAAGCCCCGCCGAATGAGCGATTAAGAGAACATTCCCGATTCTGCACCGAGTTCTTTTTTTAAGACTTAATTTTTGTACCGCACTAAATCATTAACATCTGTTTCGACATTTTAAAAATTAATGGTACTAATAACAGTTGATAATTGTTTTAGAATTAAATTTGACGATGATTTTTTTTGCAAAATACAATGATTTAGAGGTACATAAAAATTGATTTTAGAGTAATATTAGACAATCGTTTGCAAGTTTAAATTAAAATCTTAAATAAAAAATGATTGTGCTTATATATTAACAAAAAAGTTTAAAAAAAAACGAAATTCGAAGAATTAAAAGTATTTATTAATGATGTTGAGTATATTTTATTACCAAAAAAGAAAGCTTTTTTTATAGAGTTTATTTTTAAGTGAATGTTCTTCAATTAATAGATAGTATAGTGTAGTTGTTAGAATGAATCAGTCATTAATAAAATTAACATATTTATAAGCTAAATGAACTAATGGAACAAATTCAGATTAGACTTTTTCTAATCTTATGCAATGCGATATACAATATTAACTACCTGTTAATTGTTTTAAAATCATTTTCGAGGTTGTAATGTTGCTTCATGCGTGACCGTAAAGTGCAAGCTTTTTTGAAACACAATTTTTTCACGCTTGGATTAAAGCTGTCCTATTTCTACGTCAATTACTGTATTATTCGTTTTTGCATAAAACAGCAGCGGCGCAATCAATTGATTTATGTACTATATACAATATTGCACTGCAGATGTGAGCTGTGATAACGAGTATTTGTACAATTGTATTATTGACTGAATTGTGTTCAATGATGGTGTTGTAGCAATGATGATGAAAATTTTTTTTAAAAAGTCTTTACAATGTCACTATGTATTATTTAAATTTTAATAGAACACCTCATTTTTTAATTGTGCATATTTTGAAAAAGTTCACTTGGATAACTAGTGCCTGAAACATTCCTTTTTCGCAAGTAAGATGAAAAAACGACGATATTTATTACATTTAAAACAAAAGTCTCTAAAATGCGTCAATCAAATAAAATATAAAATTTTCATATCAATGTATTTTAACCAATTTTGAAGATCAGCAGTTGTAGATATAAAACTTAAGCTTCGATAACTTTGTAAAACGCTTTCAACTCGCCGTAAAACGCACGTTGAACTTGCTTCCCGTTGAATAAATTTATTTTTGTTTTACAAAAAAGAAACTGTATCCTTATTTTACCGTACATCAAAGGCTACAAACTGCAGTTTGCATTTGTCCAATGGTCGGCAAGAGAAAATAAAAGTTCGAGAGAGCGAAAATGGAGCCGGGATTTACCCGGGGTTGCAGTTCGCGAGGCTTTTATTTTGGGACGCGCGCCTCGGCTCGTGGCCAAAAAACGTATATACGCCAAGTGGCCCCCGCTTTAATCACCGTACTGCAGCATTTAAATTCCTATCGTATGAAATTTCAAACTGCGACAGCGGAACGAGATGGCTTCTATTTCGATTTGTACGGGATTCGGACTTTTTCTTCTTCTGCTTCTTAAATTTTATACGTAATTTTTATTTTTTTTAGATACTTGAATGATTCACTTCTAAAGTTGAGGCTTGATTCTTTTAAAATACTTTGTCATCGTAGAATAAAAAGCATTTGAGTCATCGACTTATTTTTTATATTTTTAAGAATTCGAATAGAGTGGGCTTGAAAATGAGGAGTGTTTTTCAGCACGTGTCAACTACAGGCTGAAGTCGAAGTAAAAGTTGTAATATTTTTACAGAAAGAAGACGCAACAGCTTATAGTTCGATTTGAAAAAAGCCAAATTACAAAGCCAAATTAAGACTGATTTATTAGAGATAAAATTTTCACATTGCAAAATTTCTTAATATCTTAGAAAATTATGAATAAGTGTACAAAGTATACAATCTTTATGATAATGAAATTATAAAACATTTATGCGCTGTCTGGGATTAAGGAGGGAAGGTAGAAACAAATACATATACTTTCGTTTTTAAATACGAGTATTTTTATTCGATTTTGTTGAATTTTTTTGTCTCATAAAATAATACTTAATTCCTAAAATATTTATCGAACACATAGCCTAAGGTCACGTGATGACAATTATACTTAATAATGTGCTTCATGCTCTTTCGCGCTGCTACAAAAAATCGAGGCAGGCGCCTAATTCTTACATCTTCCGAACGTATTAGAATAAATTAAAAAGTATTACGTAATAATCATTGATAATACAGGTAAAACAAAACGTTCGCTCACTTCTCAAAAACATATCCGAAGCACTAGACCTCCGGACATATACAATCAGTACACACCTAATCGCACTCTTCCAGCAAAAATGACGCGATTTCAACGCAGCGACTGGAAAATACAAGTTGAAAGAACAAATTGGATAGGTAGATTAAAACGAACGTCAACGTCACATGTCTCCCCGACGCGATTCGAGGAGAGTCCCCAAAGAAAAATCACGTATCGCGCTTTTCCTCTTCTCTCCAAAGGCTCGCCCTTACGTACAATAATAAAAAAAGTTAAAGAAGTAAAAGAACAACCGACATCCGCCTGGCATCCCCGGCGATGAACATAGAGCCTCCGTTGTGTGCACTCAGCCGAGAGAGCGATTGCTCCTGCAGGCACCGAGCGCGCAATCAGCTCGGAGCGTTCAGTCGTTGGCGCGCGGCGCCTAGATCGACTGCCCGGGCGCGGGCAGAGGGATGGCTGTCTCGGAGACGGGCTCCGGCTGCTTGGCTTGCTTCGTCTTCTTGGCCTTCTTCGGCGATTTGCCGGGTTTTGCCGGCACCGCCGGCGGCTCCTTCTTCGGCTTCTCCTGCTCGCGCGGCGGCTCCGGCAACGGGATCGCTTCCTGCTTCGGTGCTTCCTGCGGCTGGGTCTCGGGCGCCGCTGGTTCGTCCTTTGTCGGTGTCGACTGTCTGACTTCCATGGGCTCGGCCGCGGGAACCGACTCCGACTGTTCGGACACGATGTTTGCTTCAGCAGATTCTACCGGCGCAGTCGGCACTTCTGGTTCTTGATTCACCTGTGGTTGCTGCGCTGCGGGCTCTTCCAGCTTCGTCGGAGAAGACGGTGGAGGCAACGGGATGGCTTTTTGTTGTGGCTCTTCTGCGGTCGCCGCTGGTGCGGCTGTGGTTGGTACTGGTTCAGCTGGCGCGGGCTCCTGAAATTGAGGCTTTTTATCAGTTGACTGAATTGTTTTAAGTTCTACATATAGAATTCTAGTGAAGTTGGTATTATATATACAAGGTGTGCTAAGTGGAAAGTACTGAGTTGTGGTTTTAGACACAAGTGAGATCTACAATGTCGAGTGATAAACGAGGTGTGCTTATGTGATACAGGTGCACAACAGAGTTACAGAAAGCAAGTACGAACATGATATTTACGTGCGACGATCATATTATTGTAATTGAACTTTACTAACATAGTCAGCATTAGTAGACACTAATTGCCATTAGGTGGACGAAACCTTAAATAAATCAATAAAATAAATTTGTAAGCTTTCTAAAGTCGTCGAGGCTAAAAATAATTTCTTATATATTTGTGCACATAAACCATTGAACATTGTATTTCTAGATGTTATTAGCAGTTTTTTCGTTAATTTAATTTTAAAAAATGATAAAACGTACAAGATGTTTTTATTACGTCTTATCTGATTTCTTAACTTCAAATTTAATTAGTAATTGAACTAGATTTTGTGTTATACCTTTACTTAAGAGCTTCAATGTGATCTCACTTGAACTTTCAATCTACAATAATCTTTCTAAACTACGGAAGCTTGAAAGCATAAGTGAAACATTAAAGTTTAATCGTGAAAGTATGTCCAAAAAATAATTCAATAAATCAAAAACTTCAAAATTTGTATTAAGTCAAAATGGCTACGGTTAATAATAATAAAACTATCGGTTGTGCCGTGTTTATTAAAAGAGAATGAAAAGGTGCCAATTTGTATCTCTGCAACCGATACTTTTATAATAATCATTAGCCATAAGCGCGACAAAGTTGACACAAGAAAAGTTGGCAAGAGATCAAGTAAAAAGAAAACTCACCTCTGAGGTCTCCATAGATTCAGCAGTAGCGGGAGCGGCCTCAGTAGCAGCAGGCTCCACGGTTTTTACTTCGCTACTCTCTACACTGTTCACAGGCTGCTCCTTCGTCTCTTCCTCGGCAGGAGCAGCTTCAGCAGCCATCTCTTCTTCCTGTGGTTTCTGCTGGTCAGGTAACGGCGCTTTGGATTCGAGCAAGCTGATCGACTCCTGTATGCTTTTGATCGCCTGCTTCCTTGCCTGCCTTACATTATCCTTGCCCTCGGTCTCGATATCGTCCAGTTTGATCAATTCTCGCGTGAGCATTTCGTCGAGGTACATGTACTGTTTATCTTGTCGGGAGTTACCAGTGTACGCTTTAACTTGCTCCGTGAGCGCGTCAACTTCCTTTTGTACGAGTGCGACTCTCTCTGTGGATTCACAAAGTTTTTGTTAATTTCAGAAATTACTCTAAAAAATATGATAATGCAGAAACATAATTAAACGTTTTCATCGTTACCTAAAGGATCTTTGGGCTGCGTCTGCTGCCTTGGTTTAGGAGGAGCTTCAGGTTGAGCCTCCTGCTGTGGCGGTTTCTGTTGTGGCTGAGCTTGTGGCTGAGCTTGCGGCTTTTGTCGCTGGCTCTGAGGCTGACTCTCGGTATAATTACTCTGTTGAGACCTCGGCCTCTCTTGTTGCTGAGCGTGCCTGAACTGCGGGTGCTCAGGAGGGTAGCCGAATCGTCTGGCTGAGTGATCGAAGAACGGATCCTGTAATACGATAATTCATGTATCAAATCTATTTTCTATGAAAAATAATATTATTTACTAAAAAGGTCATCGCAATAGCTTACCTGGAAGGACGAGGACCACCCGGAGGGCTGCTTGTTGTACTTATGCTGGAAAGCGGAGGGTCTCTGGAACTGAGGCGGCGACTGTTGCCGCCTGGGGAAGTCCGGCTCGTCCACGCTCTTGGGGATTACCGGCTCGTCCCGTCCCTCCACGAAGATCGGTATATGCCTCACGTTGCCCTGCTGCTGCTGGGACTGTGATTTCTGCTGCTGCGGCGCCGGCGACTTTTCGCGCTGCGCCTGCGGCTGCTGCTGTGGCTGTGGCTGTGCTGCATTCTGATTCTGTTGTGCCTGTGGAACATAATCGTCCAGTTTATTTTTTGTTCTATTCTATTATTTAAATAATTTATGTTCAATCATAACGTATGCATTTCTTTTTTAATTATCATTTCATATGTATCAAATAAAACAATTAGTGTCCAAAGAAGATGATTGTCTTGTACACTAGTTGCGTTAGAGGTACTTTTTAAAATTCTGTATTCAAAACATTAATTTTTGTATCCATTCTCAATATGTAAAGAAAATGATTCTTACATATCGTTTTAATACACACTATTTAAGCTATACTATACAATACTTTTGGAAAATAAATAAACTCTTATTTAATCAACTTTATACATCTTTTCGCCAACTTTCTATTAAGTAATCTCTTAAAATCGGTAAACGAATGCATACACTAATCTGGTGCTCTAACACAACGACAACTAAAAAGAAATCTTAACAAATGAAACAAAAATAGATTATTATATTATATAAAAAATTTCGGTGAAAGCGTGAAATGCGCGTACCTGAGGAGTGATCTCGACCCTGGAGACGAATCGCTGCTGGGGGTCGGTGCCGTTGCGATTCTCCGGCGGCGCGGACATGGAGCGTACGTCGCGCCGCTGATGCTGCGGATTCTCCATGCTGTGCTGCTGCTGGCCAATGTCGACGGTGTTGCGCAGCCCGTACTGCGGCAGCCGCTGCTGGCCCGGCTGTAGCTGCTCCTCGGGCTCGCCGTGCGAGCTCGCGGCGCTCGCTCCGCTCGCCGCGCTACTGCCGCTCGCTTGTGAGCGCGCGTCCTACAACGAACAAAGTTTCTTTTTTACTCAATGCTGTTCATTTTTTTTAAGTAGTAATTAAATACGGTAATCCAAATGAGTCTCGTAAGGTTTTCTTTAATTTGCAAAAAGGTGATTTTATTTTTTTCCTACAATAATAAACAAGTTTCTAAATAAAGAAGTTTGTTGAAGTAGCTAAGAACACGAGTATCCGCCGATAAAAGCAAGTCTGTTAAATTACGTCTATTTGTCAATTGCAAAATTTAAAAAAGAAATTACTTCCTGATATTATATCTGTGAATTACCATTCATTTAGTTTAAATTTACTTGTTAGTCTGAATGCATCTAAGGTACAGTATATTCTAGCAGATCAAAAAGCATTAGATAAGTGACCTCGTCATTGATCCACGTTAAGCGCATAACGTGATTTATTACACCGTCTTTTCGCACGTAAACCTATTTACCATAATCAATTTTGACAGTAAATGATTTATTTATTACATAAAATACGTAGCACTTTATAAGTAAAAAATCATTACCCATAAACCGACGAATTAATAAGTCATCAAAAATAAAATCGTTTACTAAAACTTCCCTACAATCTTGCCTCCTTGCACAACAAAAACGCTCAATAAAAAAAAATTGACCGTGTAATCTTTAATAACCGGAAGTTATTACGCCAACTGCGATTCCAGGTATACGCGATCAATTTGATCGAGGATAAAAGAAAAAGAGAAGCGAATTGGTACCTCGTCCGGGTGGTTGTGGGAGCGGTCGTTGGAGCCGCGGCGGGTGCGGGCGCCCGCGCGGTGTGCGCCGCCGCCGCCGGCGAAGGGCACGTCGGCCCACGGCGGGCCTAGCAGGTGGTCGGCGAACTCCGGGTGCCGGGCGGCCAAGTCGTCCAGGTGCGCCCGGATGTCGCCGCCCCGTCGACCGAAGCCCTCCTCGTCGAACGGGAAGTCCTGCAAAAGAAATGTTCACGGTCAGTTGTGTTTGTTGCTTGCTGCTTTCACATTCGATTAATAAATATGTGCGTTTATAACTGCATCTTTTAAGAATAAAATAATAATATATTTTTTTTTTCATTAAACTATTGGATGTCTCAATTTTCGCAAAAGATGTAGTTATACCCTTTTGCCGGGAAGCCACAGAAATTGATTTTATTTATTAGAGGGTTTCAATTGCGTCGAGGGTTATTTTAGTTGATTTTTTGTACTTTAAATTTGCAAGCTGGATAAGTTTATCTGTACGAGACTTTGAGTTTAAATAGTTTTATTGCTGAATGGGATATTTACATTTGAACGAATAATGATGTCAACAAATAATATTTAATAAGTACCGCTTTATTAACACAATTACACAATTACAAAGTAATGCAAATTTCATCAAATAATATTTATTATCGTCAAGGTTACGTCTTTAAATAATTTAGAATTATTCTACATTTTCTTGAAGTCCTTAAGTTCTTGCATGGTTTTTACGCACTTAAAAGCATTTTGCTATAATTAGTTTTTTATACTTTAATATCACACTTCATTTTCCTATTTTATTTAATATCTTCATTCTTCTTATTTCTTAATTTGATTAGATATGGTGTAAAATTCTTTGGGGTATATATTTTTCTTCTAATAATGAATAATCATCAATTGCACTGGTCACTGACAAGCGGAATATTTAAAACGACTAGTGATGGTTCTCGTTAGTAAAAATAATTTGTACAAATATCTAAAAGAATTGGTGCTTTAATTCACATATTATATTCACACATGGTGTGCTCAAAGATAAAAACAATAAATATGCCCAATTTACTTGTTTTAAAATTAACACTGTTTATTACAGTATCTCTTCTGTATTCATTTTTTTCAATTTTTATAAAATTTTTTCTATTACTGCATTTTCCATATCTTCTGCGAGCAGCCATCCTCTTCATCCTGTAGGCTACTGATACTTTCTTCACAATTTTGATCTTCAGTCCTTGTGGCTTTATTAATCATCTGTACAGTGGAGAAAAAGTCATTCCATATATAAAAAAGAGAGGTGTGTTCCTTCTCACCTGACCATTTGTTGGAACTACTAGCAGCTTTGAAAGCTCTTAGAGTATACAAATCTAGTTTACTTTCAATAAGTTGTAAAGCCACTAAATATTGTACAATATTCTGAGCAGAAGCCATTTCATTCAATTCATGAGGGAGATTTTTCAGTTGTAAGTTGCTTAAAAACTTTGAAAAAGTCTATTGCTTCTGATGGAAATGGATGTAATCCACATGTTTCGAAGACTTGCTTTAATGTATTTGATAAATCCATCTTATTGAAAACATTTTTTAAGACACTAGCTGCATCACTCTCTTTAACACTCAACTCCATTGTCTCTTGTCTGTAGTCATTCACATGTGCACGCCAAGTTGTCATTAATGGACTAAATAAAAGTTGTTCCATTGATAGACGTACCAGCACCGACATGGGATATAAAGCAATTAATTGTATTTGCTTCTCTTGACAAAATTGCGCCAAGGGTTGAGTCAAATAAGGTACATGTCCATTGATATACAGTATGACAGGTAGATTTATTTTCTGTTCTTTTATCCATGGCTCAAATACATGAACAATGTATTCATAAAAATTTTCACTAGTAATGCAACCACTGTCAGATATATCGTAACGCCAACCGTCTGGAATCTTTTTATAAAAATCATCAGGTATTTTTTTATATGGAAATATTAATAATGAAGGAGCTAGCTGTCCGGAAGCATTTCCTGTTATAAGTGTTGTAATAGATTTAATTTTGCTCGCATCTGTATTATTTATACATGGCAATGCTAGGGATTTGGATGATTTGAGATTTAAAGGTAAAGTAGTTTCAAATGTGTAAAAGATCCTAGAAGCATCAATATTGAGTAAACCAGTTTTTGACAAATATGCTTGAACAGTCGAAAACCAATTTTTCAAACTGTCTTCAGAAATAGCACTTCCTGTTAGATTTTCATGATTTTTAATTTTTAAATCTTTATGACGCCTTCGAAATGCTTCGTACCAGGTTGAACTTGGACCATTGTAACTAATACAGTTGGGAATGCTCATAATCTTCACCATCAGGCGTACGCTATTCAACAGTTGTCCTCTTGTCACTGTGTGTCCACGATTACTTGAGACAACAATCCATTCTCTAAGCTTTGCTTCTTCATTTGGCAACAAGAGATTAGAAGGTCCACGCCTTTTATTCGGGTGTAAATTGTGTACTTTGAGAGATTCCTCTTCGTACAACATTCTTTTCTTTTTCTCAGTACTCATTGTGACTCTGCAAAGAATTTCGTAAGTGTTTTTTTATCTTAATTTTATTAAAAGTAGAGTGTTTGTGTTTATTTACTCACGATATTGCGTACTAAACAGAGAATAAACAAATAAGAAAAACACAGCTCCGAATTGAATTACATTGAATGACGATTGTTGCACATTAAAATACAGGTTAGGTACAAACACCTTCTTCTTCTTCTTGATTTTGTTTCCTCCTTAGTGAAGTATAGGACTAAAGCCACGTCCTCATCTTCTTGATTTAATGCCCTTGGATTGGACTATCCATGATGCCACTGTACATGTTAGTTTACAAACACCTTGATTCCCCAACGCAAGGTTTCTCCTTTATTGTGCTATGCGAACATTTAGTCCCAAGATGATTTAAATCATCTTCAGTAGAATTTAGTGTAAAGTCGTAAATACAGAGAATATATACTCTTCAAATACTTTATATGATATGCAAAGGTGTACTAAAAAATATTGAAAATTCTGTAATGAAAAGAGCATTACTTGAACTATTAATTATTAGTGGCCCAGGCATTATATGTACATACATAAATACAGGTACTATAAGTGACAAGCACTCAAAAGTCATGTTCCTCTAATCTCAGAAATTTATTTCCATTTGAATTTGCACCGATTTAATTTCTTGATTTTTAAAAAACCAAAGTCCTTACATTTTCTAAAATACACTCTGCCATTTATTCAACAAATCTAGTTCCGCATTCGTGAAAACAAACAATCAACATTTCGCGCGTGAAATCCCACGTGAATTCCGTTTCACGATTTCGCAGTCGCGTTCGCGCGAAAACCGTACTTGCGCGCGCGCGATAATTCCTCCTAAAATTACAAAACGCCGCGCGCGGAGCAAGCGCGGGTACGCAGGGAAAACGCGCGCGGGAGATCAAACGCCTAAACCGCGGCGCAGCCTCGCGAAATGCAGCGACGACCGGTTCTCGCGCTGGACTTGGAAGTTCGGCGCTTTTCAATCACCATAAACAGACCGGCGAGCGCAAGCGGGTATATCCTTCGGCCGTCCCCGTGACTCACTCGCCCCAAGTTTCGTGCAACTCGCGCGCGCGCGCAAAGTCGCTAAGTAAAGTACGATTTGCTTTTTTTTTCTACATTGTATCGTTTGGTTCGTGCTCGCTCGCTGCGTTTGATTTGTACCTTTTTGCGAGGGGACTGGCGAATTTTAATTTGCGGTTGGACGAAAACCACAAGGATTCAAGACAAGAAGTGAATTTCAATGCTAAATATAGAGAAACGACGGAGCTGGATTAGATTTTAAATTGACGCGTGTGATGTAAGGTTGATTTTGATTCATTCAATTTTTTATTATTAAGAACAATTGCTGATTATTAAAATCGAGTCATCATCAATTCATTGTTATAACAATCAAATATTTTTACGACTTTAATTATTTTTCAATTTACTTTTAATCAACAATCAACCCGTTAATTGGTGGGTCTTAAAAGGAAAATCATTTTTACTTTACGAAATCCAATTACATTTGCACTAGATGTAATGCATCGTGTAGTACACACCTAATGCAGAAGTGACTAAGCGTATTTTGTTCCAATGTAGATGTGCGCATCACACCTACACGTGACGAAACAGCCGACTCCCACGCAACATTCAACTCGCTTTATGCGCCTATCTTTCGTTTCGCTACCTTTTCACGTACAACCACCGACTTTACTAAATTTTACATATGAATATTAAAAATAGCGAATTTTCGCTCGAATTACATTCGGGACTGTCAGGGCGAGCGCAGCAGCAGTCCGTTTCCCTTATAGCTAGGCCTGTACGGTGATTACTCGCGGCACGTGGGACTTGTTACGGGCGCGCGCATAGCCGGTCGCTTGTTTTTATTCGAGTCTATGACTTCATGCCGAGCACGTGCCCGGCACCTACGTGGAAATGTCTATATTTTTTGTTTTCGCGGGGTGTTATTATTGCCGTTTCTAATGAAGCGATAACCGACGAAAAAAAGTGTTTCGTTTGACCGCGGAAGCCGTGCGAGTGACGACGCTCGAGACTTTTTGTCTTTCATTATTTTCCTTTCCAACGAGGATGTTGAATTGGGAGATTTACATGCGAATAGAGCCGATTAAAAACAGATGAAGTCACTTAATGAGATCTTTGTTGTCTTGGATCAGTCTGCCAAGGTAAGTAGCTTTTTTAGAAATTGACCGATCGGAAATAATTCACGTTTTATTTTCGTACTGTATCCTTATTATTCTCTTATCGAGTTTCTTTTTTTCATCACATTTTTTACCGTATGCAATTATTTGTATTCAAAATTAATAAAAAGAAAAATTATTTTCTCGCGCTTAAATCTTTGTGCGTCGGCTGATTTTTTCATTAAAATTCGATGTAATTAAACAAAGACAAAAAAAATAATCAATTCATCATCGACCCCACCCGAGCGGTGCAAACGTCATCGTCGCATTCCTCGACCACCGGGAGTATCGGCGCGCGTTACATTTTCGGACGACTTACCCGTGGCATCGAACCCACGTGTCGCGGTCGGTCATAAAAAAAGGAACGAAAGCGCGAAGCGAAAGAGTCGTTCCGAAGGCGGGGCTGAATAATTCAGAGGCTCGGCGATTAGCGATGCGAGACGCCTCTAATCGACGGGCTAATTCGCCGCGGAGCGATAACCAACGTCGCCGTCGCGGGCTCATGTTTGTTTCATCCGGCCGAGGCGAACATACGCCTTCTTTTATATACACTTAAAACCCGTCGCACCGCGAATAGCCTGACAGATTCAACTTTGGATTCTGCGGTTTAGGATCGCTGCGGGAGAATTGGAAAGTTGGAGCCTGATCTTTTGTCTGCTGAGCGTGTACCTTAGACTTCAATTTTTCGAGTAAACGTTTCTAGTAGCTTTTTAATTTTTTGTTAAAGAAATCTGTAAAATGTAATAATTTTATATTTAGCGATAAACTAAAGGTTGACATAAATTTGAAAAATATGATTCTCATAAATGCGTTATTAAAAGTGATGTCTGACCGAACTCGTCTGAATCTACTTAAATATTCAGACTTTCACAAATAATTTCTTTTAGTTGGAGTGACTCGTACTCAATTATATACAAATTTAATATTATTCATTTGCACCCGATAATTTTATTAAAAAATAACGAAAAATTAATTTTCTTTAAAGCTGCAACGAGCACAGTTTGCGCAAAGCAACTATAAATATTCCTTTTCGCGCCTACGTCATCAAAATTCTACCGCGCCACCCACCGTAAACTAAAATATAAATACCAGCCTCCGAATTACTCCAAATAAAAGAAAAACGCCTCCTCTCCCCGCTAAATCCGCGTCTCATCAAAGGGATCAATTAGCGACGAATTCCGGCGAAACGCGATATTTTTCGCCTCGCTTTCTTCGAGCATACGCAGCGAACGGAAAAAAAAGTATCGCGCCGCCTGACGAAAAATCCGCGTGCGAGCGTTGCCTTTTACGTGGCGAGAACGAGGTGGGGGACTTTTTAGCGGCGCGCTACACGTCATGGGCGTGGGCGCAGCCGTGACGTATCGCTGCTTCACGGCGTCGGCCCGATATTTGGATGTAAACACCGGCGATTACGTCGGCCGGTCGTATACTCGGGAAAACGATACGCCACGCCGACGACACCGATAGACAATGGAAAAGTGCTGATTTTTACGTACACCACATTATTCTGTTTTCTTTAGTTTTTTGAGTGTGTAGGTAGGTGTGAAGGTGTAAATGAAGACTGAATGATGCCTTATTTTCGTGTTTTCGTTTCAGTGAAGTATTTTGTATTTTTGTGATATGATCGATTTGGAAAATTGAATATTATAATTTCATTTGAATATTTGAGCCAATTGATTTACCAATAAATAAACAGGTTTATTAGCAGTTCATAGCAATATTCACTGTAAGTTTCAAACTGAATTTATATATAAAAAATTGCGAAAGTCTAATTACTCTTGATTTCTACAGTTTTATAAATGTTTTATTTTTAATTCAAAAGTCTTTAATTTAAAATTCTGCAATTTTCTAATTTCTTTTTAAACAGGCCACTCTTTAATCCAACATCAAACTAATTAATATTCAATCTCTCCGTTAATTTACCAAAAAAAAATTTATTTTTAGCCCAGACAATCGTCATGTTCGACCGCTTTTTTTAAAGAAATTTAATCACCACGTCGCGTCGGGCCGGCAAGGACGGGCGAGCCCGGCGCCTTCGCAAAGGGTTACAACAAGGCGAATAAAAAAGAAAAAGGGAAACCGGGTGACTGTCAGGGCCGCCGGACGGTCTCTCGCTCGTGTACCTCAAGTGTGTCACGGCTCGCGCGCGCACACCTCTCCGATCCCGAGGAACTAAGTATGCGTAAATCGTCGCCGTACGAAAATAAAGAGCAAACTTTTTTTCGTCGCATATACCGCGGATTTAAATTTTTCTCGCGGCAATAAAAAATTTCTCGCGATCGCGGCAAAGCGAAATTTCGGTCGATGCCAAGTCGAGGCACGGCTGCGGAGCGGCCGACGCGCGTTTCGTCACGGCGGCGCAAACACTCGAGCATTCCGCCTCTTCCGCGATGAAAAACATCGCTCGAAATTCGTCGTTAACGCAGAGAAAATAAAATTAGCGGTACAGTGGCGATTTCGCTGCTTTTTTTTCGTTCTATACGGTGGCGCGCGGGTGTCCGGGGAACGAAAACACTTAGCTACTTATACAGACGGTCTTCGAATTCATTTATAAGAATACGTGGAAGTGTTTTGAGAGATTCAGATATTTCGATTTCGCTTTGTCGAGGAATTTATTTATGAAATTCGAGTGAGCTCCAAATTAATAATCATCAACATAATTAGCAAGTGAGATGGACTCTAAATCTATCTATTAGAAAAAATAAGGTTTTAATTTTTAATAAAAGTTTTCAAATAAGATGTATCTTTTGGGTTATTAATAAATCCGCGATACAAAAAATCGCTTCTATAACAAACTTATTATAAATTAACGCAGTGTATAAAACAAGTTTTATCAAGCAAACTAAATATCAAGCAATCAAAAAAAATACTATAATATGAAATTCAAAATACATCGAAATTACTCCTACTAATAAACGAATAGAAAACGTATAAAGTATGTAAAAGAAGTATTCCGCACCCAAACAATGAGTCTCCTTGGTTCTAGCAAACAAAGAAACGAAAACAGCTGTAGTGGCGTACGCGGCTGCCCTTATACGTGCCGCGGCCAGCGAAAAAGGAGAAACCGAGCGGCTCCGTCCGGGACGCGATAAAGTCGGGCGACTTCTTTAATCGGTCAAGGTCGCGGCCGGCCGATGCTCGTCTTGGCCGCGCGCGCGGGGCGAACGCGGAATACGCGTCGCGAGAGAAACGCGGAGGTCGCGCGCGGCCGAGCGCAGTGATTCGAGATCGGAACGGTCAGACCCCTATCAGTAGTAACAGCCAGCAGTAGTGTAAGTATCGTGATTTTTTTTTCATATTTTAATTTTAATATTCGGTCTTTATTTTTGTTTTTGGAACTTTTTGGACTTGGAAAACAGTGACTTTTCACTCGAATAGATTGAGTGAGGGATGTTATAGATCATGTTACAGTCAAGTAGTGTAAGTAAAAATTAAACCTTTTACGTTTCACATCTTAATTTTGATTTTATGTCATTAAAAATTGCACTGATTACAATAACGCGCATAAACGAGTACAATAAATTACGTAGGTAAAAACACCTTCTACCAATTATGTTCATTAAAAACCTGCTTAATTATTGCACAACCAACCGATAAATCCCGATAAATCGAGTACCTTTGCCGCATTGCCGATGTCGTTCGTTCAAAAAGAAGAAAAACATCATAAAAAACCTCCGTCTACCGCAATGCGAAAGTACCGCGCTCTTCTCGACAAGTGTGCTCGAGCGAAAGAAAAACGAAACTCGCACCTACAGAGCAGACGCAGCGCGGGCAAGTAGGTATCCTACGCGCAGTCGTCGTATTTATAGCAGTGACTCTCGCGCGCGAATTCGCCTTTTTTCCATCCGGGGAGCGCGACACCTTTACGTAATCGCGGGGGTGGGGGGCAATCGCAGGAGCCGCTCTCCACCGCGCTCGGCCGAGTTTTTTCCTTCTCACTTGCGGCGGCGCGCGGCTGAGAGCTTTGTTCCGCTCGCTAAGTGTCTTTACGCGCTGCGGGCGACGGTGTATTTTCGGCGGTGTAAACAAAGCCGCACGTGGCTGAGCGACGCGACGCGTAGATCAACGGGTTATTCCTTTTCGCCGGCTCGACGCTTTTTCGCCGCGGCGTTTGCTGCAGGAGACTTGATATTTCGTGAATGTATAGATTTACAGTGCTTTTTGAAATTTACTTTTTTTTGTTTTGTTTATGCGTAGAATTTTTAGTTTGAAAGCTATTTTTATATTGTAAATTGAAACTTTATTGCTAATTCCTACTGTGTGCAATAGATTTTCGATTATAATTTATAAAGTGTAACTAAAGAGATGTAGAAGATAAATCAATAAGAAGATGTCATTCAAATTTTCTACTAGTGTATATAGTCTATAATCAATTTTTTCAAAGATTTCAATCTCTATCAGCACTTTGTACATTTGTCAGCTGTCGTTTTCATGAAAATTAAACTGTCTCAATAAACAGTAAATCTTTACATTTCATGAAAACGCCAGGTTACTTTATACTATCAAAAGTGTATTTTTTCCTTATTCTAATGTACAGGTATGTGCATGAATACATTTGAATAAAGATGAAATGGAAGCTTAGCGTCGGAGCGATGAGTCATCGAAAAAAATCTCTCACTCGTCAGCAGAGTAGTGTTTTCTAATTGTCGCACTCCATTTAAGGCCAAAATAAGAAAACTCATAAATTACGTCGAAAAAGCACTTGTGCTTGTTGATTGAGCCGTTCATCAACGAATTTTTTTAGTGTGATTCACCTCCTTTTCACATTCCTAAGAGCAATTGCGCTTGTCAAATAAGTGCGGTGAGATAACGATGACATTTTTCGGGATCGTCCCATTTAAACAAGATGGAATGTAAAATTACAGTTTATGTACTTTATTTTTATAGTGTAATAAACGAGAATTTTTCATTTACTTAAATTTTTTAGATTCAATAATATTGCAGGAAAATGCAGTACTTGTTTATTCAATATTTATTTACAAATTAAATATTTGTATAAATTATTTTAACTGTTTGTAAATTAAGATGTGATCGTTTATTAAATAAAATTTAATTTATAAAAGCAATTATAAAATTGCAAGAAATTAAAAAAAGACCGTTTATAAATGTTCATCAGTCAACAAATTAACAAAGCAAATAAAATATTGAACAAAAATTGATTAAAGCATCGATCATTCACCCTCCCCAAACAAATGAATGGACAAACCAATATTTTTTGCCCAGAAATAGCCAGAAAACCACACAATCAGTAAGCTGCCACGTCTGAAACAATCGATCGGCTTTCTCGCGGGGGCGAGACGCGAAGCTAACGCGACCGCGTCCGGTCCGTTACGCCTGTCCGCGAGGCACGAATTTGGTCAAAAGAGCCAGCCGATCGACTTTCCCCGGAGGCGATTGCGCCCACGCGCGAATATGCCCAAAACCGGTTTCGTTTTCGCCGTCGGGCCTATGCGCGACCAAAACAAACGAGTAGGGGACCGGCTTAGGTCATCCCGTTAAAATACACGCGCGTGTCCGAGCGATCGCCGGAAATTCCGCGGCTTTTGTCGAGCTTTTTTGGCACTATTTACAGTGACACCTGTTTCTTGGAAAAACGAGTCGGGTGTCGTTTTTACGGATTGCTTGTTTAGTTTTTAAGGCGGTTTATTTTTTGTTAAGTTTAGAAGAAAAATCACTTCTTTGAAATATAATATTATTACTACTTTTAACGAAGATAAGTTTGATGTACTAAATTAGATATCTACACGGAGAGAAATGATATTTTAAAAATTACTATGTTCCATAGTATAAGGATTTTTGGTACGCAACATAACAATTTTTACTCTTTTATTGCTACAATACCATTTCTCTCCGTGTATGTGCAAACTGATTTGCACGTTAATCTTTAACAGTTTGCTAAACTTTTTTACTATAAATGAAGTAAAAAAAGAACTACTTTTTTCAATTTTAACACCAGCTAGGCAAGAATTGGTTTTAAAATGGAAACGACTGGTTTTTTCGACTCGACTATTATTTTACTCGAGCGAAAAAAATTTACGAATAACTGACGCTGTTTTGACGATCTTATAAAGCCAGACGCACACACTTTTTTCACTCGTTTGTGTACATTTATGGACTGGCGTATTGTTGACTTTTTCAAAACAAAGACCAAGACTACTTCGCGAGTAGTCCACCTAGGTAGGTCAGAAGATTATTTTGCGCAGATTTGCCGATTCAACCACTCGACGCGCACAATGCGTTTGGCAAATTTTGCAGGAATTTAATTAAGATACAATATATTAAGTAGGCTATAAAAAATCAAGGAGTTAAAAACGCTTACACATGTAAATTAGTACAAGTAAAATAATATATGCAAAATATTTAAAATACAAACAAATGCAGCAAACAAGAAAGCAAATGCGGCTCAAATACTTCTAAAGCTTAAAATTGCTTTTTCTCTGATAAGTGTGATGGAAAGGAGAGAGAGAGAGAGAGAAAAAAAATCGGGACAGCGTGGAAATCAGTGGAAATAAACGAATCCGAACAGATACACCGGAGCAGAGAGAGAGAGAGAGGCAACGAACGAACGGTTTCCGTCTTTCCTCCCCCGCTTTTTGCGTGTTTTATTATTAGCCGGTGGAAGTCGCGCGCCATTCGCCGACTCGGCGTTAGAATCTTCATAATCGAACGCCGGCCTTCGAAAGCTTTACTTTTTTTTCGTTTCACTTCCTAAGCGAGCAACTGCACCGCTAAACTTTTTTCTTTAATATCGAATGAAATCTCGATTCGACCGGCGGTCGAAATTCCGCGCGAAGTTAAAAATAATTCGCCGAGCCTCGAGAACGTTCCAGAGATCGACCGATTATCACAATCCAGTAGCCCTCGGCGAAATTAGCGGGCGAATATACTCACGCGAGCGCGGCGGCGGCTTCTGGTGAACGTCGAGGCCTCGAGAACTTGCGAATAACGTCACTCAACCCGGATAGTACGTCTTTTAACTCGCTCGAAGTGTGTGTATTGAAACTGAAGAAAAAAATTGTCACACGTGGAACTTCGCGTGCGTAAGTTTTTTTCGTCGGTCGAGCGATGGAAAAAAAGGTGCGAGCGTGAACGGCGTTCGCGCGCCGCGACCGTATAGGCGACTGAAAGAGATCGCGAGTCTCGAGCCGCGCGTCATTCGGGAACTCGGCAAGAAGTTATTTCTAACTTGCGCGTAAGTCCGACATTTTTGCGCGCGTGGCCCGCGCTCGCGGGCTATCTGCACCCGCTAATCTTTTTCTTCCGAAAGTTCGATGTGCCTATCGGGTTTCGCGAAGATTTGCTTGTACCATTTTGTACCGTCTCGGGACATGTAAAATAAATTTAATCTTTCGAATATTGTATAATTCACAGAGGAAGTACCCAAATAACAAACTTGCATTTTAGGTATATGATCCTACATATCGTTTCAAAACTTAGTGCGTCTTTATTTAGGCTTTCCGGTCCTCTTAATAAAGAGATTATGTATACCATTTTACGATCAATTAAAATAAAAATAATTCACAAAATAATTATGATTAATTATTGCAATAATCAACCTGATTATCTAAAAGTTTGTTAAAAGAAACAGGAAGTTAGCACCCTTATTTTTAAAGCAACAAACTCTTAAAAATAACCAAACAGTAGGAGAGAGAAATAAACAGGATGATACAAAACAAGAGTGACGATCGAGAAGAAGACAACAACCTCCGACTCGTGAAAGAAAAAAAGCATTCGTCCGGATCGATCGGCCGAAGTGAAAACGAAAAATCTACGAGAATTTGTAAACGGCCGTGAAATCCAATTACTTACAGCGGAGTTCGATAAACCGCGTAAAACCCAAGGCTGACAAGGCCGGAATTGCCGCGGAACAAGGAGAACAATGTGTAAAAGCCCGGCGCCGAATAAGGACGACGGTGGGATGTAAACAGAATCGATCGTCCTCCGGAGGGTAACCCAGTCTCGAAGATTCTCGACGTCACGCAAGGCTCCGTGGGTCGAAGTAACAGGGTTTTCCCTTTGCCTTGTATTATACTTTATTCGTCGAAGAAAAATTGGACTATGCTTTCGTTTCGAAGTTCCTTTGCGTTAGCAAATAATTTCAGATCGATTGTTGATAACAGCTTGACCCTGAGAAATAACAATATTTTTTCGATAACATCTTCCTTACAAATAGAGCATAGAGAATCTGTGCGATAATTCTGTCATACCAGAGGTGATTTAGAGTTAATTTTAATATAAACAATGCACCGAGGCTAATTTGGCTCGTGACACGTAGTTGCAGAACAATGCATATACATTTATTAATAAAATGTTGCAATACTACCAGATGACTAAGCGATTTGCAATAAAAAAATTTTAGCCTATACTGCACTTATGTGTTTACATTGCATTTGACATAGTACGTGAGCTGAAATCAAAACATTGTCTTAGATTATGATCGTCTATATTGTACTTAACAGTCAAGGATATATTTTATCGCTTCACTTTAAGATTTTATAATTAAATTTTAATTTTATAATACGTTGTAGTTTTTAACATACCTCAATAGCAATTGCTTAAATTCTCCAAAATGGAGAAAAAATCCGAACCTCGACCAATTAAAAACCTTATTACTGACAAGAAAATACAGCCAGTAAGTGACGTTTGTTCTCATTGGTAACAAAAACATTTAAAAAAAAAACTTACGGGATCCATATCGAACCCTCTGCCGAATTTGGTGGCACTGTCGAAGATGACTGGGGAGTCCATAGTGTTAGCCCTGCGGCGGAAGTCGCCGTCCCAGCTGGTCGCGGCCAGCTTACTTTGCGGAAATGTGCTCGGGAACCCCGTCCCCCTGCTCTAACCTTCTATTCGACCTTTTTCCTTTCTAATCCCTGCGGGATGGACAAAATCGAATTGGCTTTAGAAAAAACGCTTATCGGACCCGCGCGCGCCTTCTCTCTCAATGTATACCGTCCGCGAGGCTTTCGAAAGTGATTATTCTTCCAGTATTATATGTCAAAGGGTAAACCCACGTTGATAACAAGTTGATTTTTTTTTAAATTCACTATTAGCAGTGTGGTATTTTCTAGTAGGTGTAAGGTAAGCTTTTATTTACTTATTGATTATTATTAACGTCTATTTATTTAATACTGATAATGGAAAATATATATTAGCATATTCAGCATGGGACGCAATTAGTGTAACATAATACTAACAGTTAATACATCAGTATTATAAATTTGCAAAATTTTAATAAAAACAACAAAAAATTAATACATTTAAAAAATTTTGATACAAACTGCAAAGCATTCGAAGAATAGTATTCTTACTAATTCGATGGCAAATTGAAGCAAAAAATGACGTAAACAAAAAGCAACATTCGAAGTGACAGACGTAATGAATATTCAAAAGGTTAATAATAATCACTTTTGAAACCCGACGAATAACCGAGATCGAGAGCAGCAACCCTCGAATAGTCTGTTTCTTTTTCCGCATGTTTCCAACGAAAAATACTCGTAGTTAAGAAAAATAAGCAGCTAAACATACACATGTGAGAGAAAGCGCAAGCTGGCTGAGATAAATAAAATGAGCAAAAGTTGTGCACATGGATTAAAGTACTCGACAAAACTTAAAAATGAAAAATTACATCGGCCTCGACGCGTACCCTTTGGAGGTGAGCGATCGCGTATGAAAGTCGTCCTCGCGAGTACGCACAGACTGCTGGTTTCGGAGCAGCCTTTGCAAACGCGACCTTGGCGTCGTGAAACTCGTCCTTCCGCGAAATGAAAACCCGATCGGTATAGATTTCGTAATGCCCCGCGTCACGATAAGCGCCAGGTGCGAAATAAAATGCAACACACAAGAGCGAGAATATTCCCGAAGCGTCCGGCTGACTCGAGAATATAACCTCCAATTTAGGGCGGACGCGATAAAGGTGCAACTCCAAAGAGCGACACGTCGAGGCGTACGATGTACAAAAAAAAAGAATATTATGTACTATACAAACGTGCCGCGCGACTCGTTAGCACACACGAATAACTAATCTATCTTCTGATGGTTTACCGCTGTCAGCGTGCCTCCCTCCGTCCTCTCGCTTTGCCGGGGACACCCGCGTCGAAAGATAAACTCTTATGTAACCTCCGCACGGTATCACCACTCCGGGGGGGGTTGTGAAACACCACTGATGCCTCGTGGGGTAGTTTTTGCTCGAAACTCGCTGCTTGTACGACTTCGCTTGAGAAACTGTCGCAAGGTCGCGTGAAACTCGGTCGCCTCGTGAGGTTTATGCACTTGCGTCCGTTGATACGCAGATCGCGCGTCAAACGCTGTTGGTATACTGAAGTCGCGCGCCCGGCCACGGCGTGCTTATATCGCGAGGCGCGACGAACTTACCCGAAGCCTGCGCGCGCACCCGCCGCCCCCGCAGGCCGCGCCGCATGCAGTCGCTTCGAGAATGTGCTGGAAGCGCCGAGAAGTTGCGGCGGCGCGCGAAATTTGAATTCGGCGCACGTGCGATTGCGATGTTTTTGACTTTCGTCGATAATTTTTGACTATTATTTGTACTTTTTTTTATTTATGGAAGCTGTGATATGGTTTTTTGTTTATAAAATTGTCCAAAGATAAAGTGAATAAATAAATTGTTCGTAGCATGTAAAGAATAATTATTATTTATACATAAACGGTGCATAATATATTTAATATTTACTATGATGTTTAGTAAATTTTCAGTATAAAAAAGAAATACTAAAAATATATGTATAAGTCATTTACTTAGTAGTTCAGTTATTTATACTTTTAAAATCCTATAGTTAGATACTATTGTTTCAATATTATTTTAAGGCAAAGTAACCAGAACAGCACTTAATGTTTAAAAACATTAAAAAGTTGTTAAAGAACTTGAACGATTTAAAAACGTTGAAAAAATATCCTTTTAAGGGAATATACGCAAAGATACGTTATAAATTTACATTCTAAAAATTATTCCAACTTTATTACACAGACGGAATATGAAAAAAAATCATATGAATATTTGTAGTACTAATTAATTCGATATTCTACCTATTAAAATTAAATTTTGTTATTCTTACTTAAATTTCTTTGTAATTTGTACATAAGTTTGCGAATAAAGAACAAAAAGCTTTGTTTCTACAGGTGTAAAATTTGTTTTATTGAATTACATTGTCGATATTATTAGAAAAATTAAAATGACTAAACGATATGACTGACGCGATCAGCGTCTGAGTGACGAATTGCATAAGAATTCGAATAATAAAATTCAAGGCATGAGGGCATAAGTGTTAATCTCGAAGGTATTTGCAGACCCGCTTTGATTCTATAATTGGCAAATATTTCGAGTGCACTGTGGTATTTAAAGAGCCTACAGATGCTCCTCTATAAAATACCATGAAGATCAGTGCGCCTTCCTTTAGGACGGGATCCTCAGACTTTTATCATCTATTGAGATCAGCTGCTTCTGCTACTTGTGTATCAGCTGACGATCGCGAGTAGTAAAGGGAGTTTCTCGTCAGGCGGCGCTTCTTGTCGCGAGCCAAAATTTCGGAGCTTTAAAGCTTCAACAAGACTGGGATAAGTTTTTAAATGTTTGAACTATGATCATGCACTTGAATGCAGTATTTTGTTTTTTTAAAAGTATGCGTTCTATATAAGTACTCGTAGAAATTACATAATATTTTGAAATCACTAATATTTAGAAAGAATCAATTATCATCGCAACCCAAATAAAAAGGGAGATTAGACGAGGGGATATTTCGAAATGTCACTGCTCTCTCGTTTTTATTTAGGTTGAAATAACAATTGTTCCGGCCACGCCGTTTAAGTCTTTCTACACTTTTTCAGAAGAAAATCTTCCGATAATCGAGATTAGCGGATACGTCACGTATGCTCGTTTGTACTAATATTTGTTTTCTACAAAACTGAATATAAGAAAATTTAGCGCTGTTTTTTACACCATTTCACAATTACTTTAATTTTCATAAGTTCTTCAGCACTTTCTAGAAGTGTTGTTCTTTTTAATACGTTTTAGTGTATAGCCTGTAAATTTACATAAGATATAAGACGCAAACGAAATTGCACCGTTTAACAAAATACAGTACACCCCAGCAATTCCATAACATCAACCATCGGTCCCCATTGTTATTGCTGTCGATCGCAACGTCGAGTCAACGTAACCCATTGCGCAATCCCCGAACGATCGGCCACGCGCTCCGTACCGATCCAAGAATAAACGCCGCGCAATTGCCTCGATTAAATCTAGAGTGGGGAAAAAAATGCAAAAATCTCGCCCACTCGCGCGCCTCCGAAAGCTTCCGGACACGCGAGACTCGTATACACCGGCCGGAAGACGTCGCGCGCGGAGAAAAAAAAACCTGGCGTTAAATACGTCGGCCCGGCGTGATTCACCTGTCGCCGGGCGCTGCGCGCGCGCCCGCGCCCACGGCCCCTTTTCTTTTCCGCGCGAAAAGCCGAGCCGTCGTCGCGCGCCGCGCCTTTTACGGACGAGCCGCAGCCTTTATGCCCGTGCAACGCGCAGGCAACACCCGTGTGGGCGCCTATGCGCGGGTTACGACGATGCGCTTTGCATGGGAAACTGGAAATTTTTTTTTTTTACTGAGAAACGAGATGAGTTTCCGTCTTTATGGATGGACGTTTATGTCGACTTGGGGTAGGGTGAAGTGTAACTGACCGGAGAAGCTGGCGGAATGTCAGATAGAGATAGGAAGTTGGAGCGTTTTTTTTTTAAATTAGATTAATTGTCTTAGTTAAGGATGGAGACGCTTCGAGATTTTGTTTTTTAGAGTTTATAGTAGAGCTTATGAAAAAGTGTTCGTTGAAAAGGGAGTAAAAAACAAAATTAGCCTGATCAGAGGTTTCAAGAGAGAGAACCCGCTTTGAATTTTAAATTGTTTATTTTGAAAATAGACTTGGCGATGAAATATTTGATCTTGGTACTTACCAATTAAGACATTAATTCAGATATAAGTGATAAAAAGATATACGATGTGGAATTATTTTTCATAAGCTTTAAAAAGATTTACACCGCTCGAAACTTATTTATTTTGAGTTTGGTTGATTATCGAGTGGTGTCTCTATACTTAAAATGAAATTTTTACGCGATTTTTCAAATAATTAAATGAAAGTATAAAGAACTTAACATATGCGCATATTTGTTTTCCTGGTATCAATTTTAGGTCAGTTCATAAAACATAAGCTTGATTTGAAATCAACGAAAAATCTATTTTGAAACTTTTCTGAATTTCGCGTTAATAGGTAGGTGTATACAGATGTAGCAACTTTCGAATTTTGAAATTTTGGCTTTGGATTCACAAATTCGCTAACCTGGAGCGCACCCAGAAACAATTTGAAGCAAAATTAGAGATAAACAATATTAATGTTTAGTTTTTGTTGCATACTAGAAGTTTATCATCAACGATACCATATAGGAACATTTAAATTTTATAAATGTGAAGATTATATCTTCTTATATTTTCATTCCGATTTTTATCATTATCTTTAATTCGATTCGCAGTAAATTATTCAGTCTCATAAATTACCTTCCAATATAATTATTATCCCACATTAACATGGCTTCTCCCCTTGTCGTATCACTTTATTCCATGTACGAAACCTTTTGCAAATTTCACGATAATTAATTATCAATTAAACTCGGTGTATAATTTAATTAAAAATGTTGTTATTGATGGCGTACCCGATCAACCGATCCGGCAATCCGTTCCAGCCTAATTTTAAGCGAAGTCGAATACGGTTATAGCTGTAAATACATCTGACAATTGATATTCTCCTTATGGAAAGATACTTGAGTTTATCGAGGCGTGAAAGAAACCACGACCTTGCGAGACATTCACCGGGCGAGTGCACCTTTTAAAAATAACATCGGCAAAGTGCACTGCACTCGTTTCTCGAACGTGCTGCTCCGGCGCTTCCAACCTTTAGGCGAGCTTATTTTCAGAGCTGGAGTAATTTACGTTTACACTTCTTTTTTATCAAACCGATGATTGTTAAGATCGACCTTTTTCTCGTAAATTGGCGAAACGATCGTGTGAGTAAATCAATGTTTTAATTAATTTATTATGTATTGAAAAATTTGTTTGTATGGCAACATCTTTATTTATTTGCTTATTAAAGGTATGGTAGTTTATAAATAAAAAGAAGTATTACAATAATGTAAATGCAAAAAAGCTGATTTACGAATACAACAAATTTTTGAAAAATTTTCATTGCAATTTCTATGCAAAATTTTGATCGATTTCGTGAATAAATAAAAAATAAACTTCCCATTCTCCATATTAATTAAAATTTCTTAAAAACCTTTTTAATCATATAAACAAATATCTCCTAGAATGTGTATAAATATGTGGTTGAATCGCAGAAATTCATTGGGAAGCCCAGGTCCCTCGTTCTTTCTCCAGATTCGCTTGTTTCGATTGCGATCGGAAGATCCGTCTTTCCTGGCGGCGCTCCAGCGATGGCGCACCGTACAAATACCAGATCGATTGTCGCAACGTGACGAATCGCCTTTTTTCGGACGCCCCGCCGCGTTAGCCGTGAGGAAACTGGGCCAGCTACGCTAGGCATGTGCACTCGACATATTTTTATCGTTTTTGTGAAAAATAGATTTTTTACGAGCAAAAGGTAGATTGGGAATTTTCTGCGCTTATACAGTGGGGTAAATTTTCAATAATTTTTTATTAAGGTTCCACGATAAGCACAGGACGAACCGTCACTTTAGTCCTGCTTACTTAAGTTTCAGAATAAAGATTACTATAATAGCCAGGGTAAAAATTATTTGGATGAGGAAAAGATTACCGTAGCTTCCCGTAAATTTTTATCAGGACATCAAATCGTTAGTGCTTTCTGAAAAGATAAAATTTATTCGCGTTACCGGAGTAAAATTTTCGAGCAATGACCTTTCAAATTTTTATGGAAAATATCTCTGCATCTCTTCTAAAACAAGCGATTCAATTCTTTACTACAATCGGTTGAAAATTTACAACACCATAAATTGTTCGACAAAACAATTTTCCTAATCGTAAAAAATAGACGGATGTACCAGACGCGAAAAGTTGGTAACGAGACACACTTAGAGTGCTTCCGAGCGGGGTACGTCTTCACCACGCGCAATTACCTCCAGGATCGCGTACGCAGCGTCTGGCCGCGATAAAAATCGAGACACTCGCGTCTCGCAGGACCTGCCAAGGTTGCTCGGCGTCTCTTTCGCGGCAGCTGGCGCGCGGCCAGGGGCCTCGACGCCCTTCGGACGCACTTCCGCCTCGTTTCCCTGCACCGAGTCGCGCGCTTTCGACGACCGGCTCCGAGCTTTCACCGCTGACGAGTTCTCTTTTCGCGCGACTTCTTTTTTACGACTGGATTTGGGCAATTGGCGGGTAATGCCGAACTCGCGGATGAGTAGATTCGAGAAAAGGTTCATTTTTTTTAAATTTGATGTAAAATGATTGGAAAGATTGTAATTATTAATTTGTAAAAATGATTATGGAGACGGTGATTGTTGTACGGAGAAGATCGGTTTTTATCGTTATGCGGTGTCGATTTGTACAATCATTATTATTATTGTGAGGAAATATATTTTGTTCACGATGGTGCGGTGCTCTTGGGAACAAGTGTCGAACTTGACAAAATTTATCCATATGCATCATAAATTTTGGATATTTCTGAAGGGGCATTTTTATCAAACTTATCAATTGAACTCAAGTTTACAATCTACATTTTAGTTATTTTGGTAGAAAAGATAGATATAAAAGATACTAGATGAAAAGTTCTGTTCTTTAATAGACGAAACTTTTAAAAGTAATACCTTTTTAGTTAGACTATTATGTATATTTTATATACGTGTCTACTAAGAGGCAATTTTATTATTAGGAAAATTTCTAAGTATAACTAACTGTACGATATAGTATGTATGTTTTCATTGTTAAGACACGTGGCTGAATGTTTTCGTTTGTAATAATTAATTAAAAATTCGGTTGTCGGCACATTGTGATGTCAAGTCCAAGGTTATTGAGTTTATAATGAATCCTCGCGATAGAATGAGCAATATTAGACTATAGACCTAATTTATGCGTGAACAAAATAATAATGTAATAACTCTTTTTCTAAGTGATTGACCTAAAAGTAAAAATATCAGGCAGCAGATTCTTTATTGAACGACAAGACGCAATCCGATGAGCTATGGTGCTTTAATTAATCCCACGTGGCTCTAATTAATGCTAAAGCAGCCCATTAACGTCTATCATCCGATTAATTAGCTTCTTTAAACTACATTGTATACCGAATAACCAGAGTTTCTACACCATTACGGAACTATTTTATCTCCACTTTTTTCATTATTTTTCGCGAACCAGCAGCACAGCTGATTCATCGAGAATAAATAAAAGACGTTTATAGGTGTGTAGCTGTTAAGCGTCGGCGTAAATCAGGAGTACGGGAGAGCAAGTCGCGCGTGAAATGGACATTTTCGAGGATCTCGACCTTCCCGAAATGGCGTTTGCTCCCAAAAACAAAATGATCGTAGGCTAAGGTTAGACGCGAGCAACTTTGCTCGAAGCTCTTTTTATGGGAGCTTTTATGGTTTCCTCGTGTGTAGCACATTCAGTGATTCAAATCGCTAGCGCATTCAAACGGTCCTCCCCAAGTGTCCCAGAGTTTTACGACTGCATTTGGAGGCTGAACTTTTTATTTTTAAGTGTCACGAGTAAACAACGCGACCGTATCTCTTGAGATTAATAAAGTTCAACTAATTAGTTTTCTTAAAATACGTACATCTTTTTTCTTAATTATATTTAATAAAAGCAATCTGAATGAAATATTTTACACATTCTAGCGTATTAATTTCTAAACATAGAAAAAATTTAAGTAAAAATTACATTACTGCATAGGTATAAGTAGCCACAAACTGACCTTTAGTTAAATTAATATCCTCTCTAGTAAAATTTGCAATGGTATCTAGTATAATTTATTATCATTATAAAAAAATTTTACCAAAGAGGATGGTAATTTTTCAACTTCATGTCAGGCATTATCAGAGTTTATAAAAAATGTTTTACACGAAATACTAACGCAACAGCGGTAATAAACAGGAATCCCACGTCTAAAGAAAAACTAAAAGGTCATTACCTTAAGCAGTATCAGCAGTCATCGCTGCAGAAAGCCACCAATTACCCTTCCGACGCTCGGTAAGACGCGCTTCGAGAAATTAATATGCAACTAATTACAGAAGCCCCCAGACGTTCTAAATTTAAGCGTACATTCTTGCATTACGCTAATTGCGCGAATCACGGCTCTCGCGGCGGACCCGCTCGGGTTACACTTTGACCCAGATCCGCGGTACAAGGGGTCCGTTCACCGGCTCTCTCGGCAAGTACATTCCATCGGCTTGTGTACAGAGAGGGGGATGGTCGATGTTGCGCACGTGCGCTCGCGGCGCCTTCCGAGAAAAGGCGCGAATCGCGATGTATACCCCGACACGCGAGCGCGCCGACATTATCGTCCCGACCTCGAGTGTAGGTGGAAATCGGAGAACGCGCCGGTATAATTCGAGCCGGCCCGCGGCTGGACTGCGGGGCTCTCGATGCGGTACCGTATATTTGCTGTATACTCGGCTAATTCGGATAATCGAAGTGGTGCTACGCTGAAATTTTTAGCGGGATTCTTTTTGCTATTTTTATGTGTTTGGAAGAGTCAGGGATAGTTTGAAGTGTACTTTCGCTATTGTTAAATTTTTGTTTTATCGTAATGAATTGCTATTTCTTTTTACTTTGATATCCTTCGATAAGTATCAATTATTATTCGAACGAATAACGATTAAGCGATACAAGTTTAATGTGCACTTTTAAGAGGTATCGAATAAAAGCCACTTTCTCTTAAATATGAGCAAGAAAGACAACTTTATTATTCAAATCAGTTCTTCTTAATAAAAAAATTGCCCTTAATTCGAAGGTCACGCGCTCCATTTTTCTTGGCATCGGAGAAGAAATCGACCTCCGCCGGACTGTCCGTAATTGACGATTCACGCGCGATTACGCGGCAAATGATAAGTGCAGGTCTGCGCGAATGTACCGAAGGTCAGCTTAACATGAATTTCGGCTCGCTGTAGAAAAACTTATTACATGCCTTGTATCGTACATAATGCATTTCGTTACGGTTATAAAATTCAATTTTTTATGCTCTTTTCGTTCTAAATTTTTAACCATCTTGGACTGCTTCCTTTTTTTTCATATGGTTGGTTACGAGAACTTGCGCAACAATTCATAATCACCTAAATGATGCAACGATAATCTAGAAAACACGACATTGTTAATCCAGCAAGAATTAGTCAATAAATTTTGTGTTTCAATCTGAGGCAATAATTGGCGAAAAAAATAATTCATATCTTCTTATAAAAAAATAAAAGATATTTAAGAAAACAAGTGTTTTTAACTGAATTGAATAATCAATCCCTAATTTGTAATAAGATAAATATTACATAAAGAGATCGCGAGGATGATTTAGTAGTGCGCACGTAAGAAGTAGTTGGCACTGAAGAAAGATCACCGAGATGCCATCTCTTGGAAACACGGCGAACTAAGTAGCCGTGACACATACTGCATGATAATCAGCAAGATTATTTCATCGTTATAAATTGCATTTAAATTCAAATGATACACTTAATCCGATCGTCGGGCAAAAAAAACTAAGTCAACAATGTGGTAATAAAAACGATTCTCGTTAATTTCTAATTACTGGGAAAAATGCTAACGAACATCCGACTCATTTGAATCTCTTTGATGTCCGTCACTTACGAATGAAGCAGTCGCCGATCGATACCGCCGGTTAAATCATTTATTTATCCATCGACGACTCGTCGATCCAGGATCGTTGCGAAAGAGATAAAAGCGTCGTAAAAGTTATATGCCAAAAAATCGGTATTCCATCCACCTTCGATTTATGTAATGTTCATACGTAAAAAAAAATGGCGAGGTCTCACATTTGTTCTGAGAATCTGCGCGATGTGGGAATCAACATTGTTTCGATTCACGTGAAAGAAGCAAAAATGTGTATTTACTTTTTTGTCGTTTTGCAACGACTCTCCTTGTCATAATTAACGACGAATTTAATTGTGTGTTATATAAGGATTTTAATAATATAGGAGATAGGTTAATTGATATTTATTTGATAAAAATGTATATAATTATTGTTATTGTAAATAATAGCAGTAACGTTGTTTAGCGATCTATTCTGAAAAAAAATTTATCAGAGGCATTTCGAAACTAGCTATAAATCGCTTTTGCGAAATACCGAATGATCGTGCAATTAATTGTTATGAATATTTTAAAACTTTATTTAATTATTTAAAACTATTCATTATTTTTAATAAAATAATTAAATAGTATCCTTAAATACGATATTGAACAGATCACATCTACGTAACGATTCCAAATGCAACACCTGAACTAAACTTTATACGTAGAAATCCTTACCGATCTCGATAATCGGCACTTCGGCAAATCATCAAACTTGCCGATCTCCTAAAAATGTTGCATTATCCCTTTAAATGTAAACGAACAATCGTCAAGAAATGCGTGCACCAATGTCGATCTCTCTAAAGAAGTAGCATTTATCGATCTCCGAGCGTTAGCTACCGATCTCGAGCGCTCGGATCATCGATACACTGACGATCGATGATCTAGCGTGATCGATAGATCTACCAGGAGCCCACGAGCGGCGAGGAGCATACTCACTCGACCGAGCCTCTCTCTCTCCCCACCACTTAATGGACCTCTCGATCCCCCCTCTCTCCGTCAGCCGCAGACGCGTGTGCGTCGGGTTTTTTTTTCTGCTTTCGAATACTTATACTTGTAGCTTGCGGGTATAGCACAAGCTTGCTCTTGGGAGACGCGAATTTTGAATTAGTGGGTCGACGGTTTTGGAGGATGAATTATTACTGCTACGTATTTAAAACTACATATTCCGTTTCTTCCTCGCTAATTTATTGCATTTTATTTGCAGAATGGAGAAATGCACAGTTTCAAGGGAATTGCTTTTGTGCTGTACGTTGATTACTTTGAACAATATATTGTTCACAGCTGAGAAAGTAATAATTAAGTTTAATTAAGATATAGGAAATCTTTGATCTTTCAAAGTATAAACCACGTACGACAAAACATGAATAATTTTTTTATTTAACTAAACATGCAATTAAAAGAAACTTATTTGACTATTTAAATTATTTTCCTTATAACTATTTATTATAAAACTGAGATTTCATCTTCAAGAAATTCTCAGTATCACAATTAAACAATCACATTAACTCATGCAGCAGTACAATTATTATAAATACGCAGGAAAAAGTGTGCGAGTAACTATTTACCTCTCAGTAACTTTCCGTACAATTCGAGTGAGCCTTTCAAACTCTTCAAGCGCTAACAGCTCGCTCTTTTGTAACAGCACAAATTCAAAAATATTTCAATAGCCCCTCTAAGCGACTCCCTTCACTCGCGCACGCGTCGAATCTCCCGCGAGTAGCCTCGCGCAACCGATCGCAAATAAGATGCACGTTGGGACACGAGAAAAAACGAAGAAAGAAAGAGCAGGAAACCACACACCGGACGACGTCACCGCGACAGTGAGCCAAGGAAGAGGAGGGAAAAAAAAAAGAAGAAGGCGAGATAACGCAGGCGAGTCCGGCGCGCGGAGGAAAGGGAACGTCCTCGGCGATAATTTTCATAATAACTTGTGCGGCGCGCCTCGCGGGAGACGTCGCGCCTCGCGATTATGCAACCGCGACGCCGAGTGAATGAACAGGCGCCCCGCGACCTCTCGGCGGCTGTGCACGCGCGGGGAAAAGCCGGCGACTCTGCGCGCGCCGATATCGTCGCCGCACGCGATTCACCGATCGAACGATCGATCATTTTCATTTGCATGAGGGGTAATTAAATTGGATCGAGGAATTATTTAGAGATTTTTATGTTGCATTTTTAGTACTTGGTAATGGACTTTTTTTAAGTGTGCTGCTGATCAAAGGAACGACTATTGGAGGAAATTGCGTTTTTCTGGTTCGGTAGTTTATTATTTCCTGTTTAATTTTTCGTAAAGGCAATATATCTTGTGCACTAATTAAGATAAATATTATAAGCCTTAGTGTTGTGTATAAAGGAACGGTCTTAATCTTCGAGGTTAAATGATTTGTATAATAGTAACAGGAAGTTTCAGATACCGTGTATTTGGAAGGCCAAAGTAATTTCCTGACTAATAATTTTTGATAAACAAAGCAATTCGCACGATCAATGAAAAAACCGCATAAGTAATACACAACTAAAACAAACCAATATGAGTTATTGCTATTAATTTATTATTTTGTTTATTACTTATGCGTTTAATTTAAAGCTGAATCGAAAAACCGTGAATAAATTGAAAACGCATCTCGTAAATAATAAAAACTGCGTCACCGCGAAAACCGCACCGCATCCAGAATTTTCATTAAAATAAAAAATACGATCCCACGGACCAATGTAATAAATCACCGGTGGCAGCGTTGGAAAAAACAAAGCTGCGCAAAAATCGCAGCCTCCACGTGCGTATTATACACCGTCGAGTCGAGGAAAAAGGAGGCGGCCAGTGGGTATAAGTATGCGCGCGCGCGCGCCGCTCACCGGCGCCGAGGGAGCGGCCGCCGTGGGATCGCGAGCGCGCCTTTCGCACTCGCTGCGCGGAGAGCCCGTTTCTCTTTTCTTCGGACGCGGCTGGTACTTTTTTTTTTATTTTATTTTATCTTCGGAGCGAGGAGCGAAGACTCGACACGCGAGGATCTCAATTTCCTCCGGCGCGCGGACGTAATGATGACGGGAGAGCGACGTTTATTGGCCGGTCGATCGGTGGTGCCGATTCCGAATGCGTATAGATCGTCTCGGGCGGCCGATGAAAGGCGAGGCGGGCTGGGGGAAAACCGACGCTCTGATTTATAATGGAGATGTTTTATTCAGTTTTTAGTCTGGATAAATATCGAGCGGCGATTTGAATGGCGTTGGAAAAAAAATCGGTAACTTCTTTACTGCGCACTGATAACTAATTTGCAATTGAAGTATTATATTTACATTTTTTTCAGTTCGTCGCTTTTGGATTATTTAATGTAAAATATTATTTGAAGGAAAAAATTGAAATAAATCATAGTAGTAATGAAAAGTATAGCAACATTCTTAGAAACATCGCAAACTGGCAAGTGTCCAGCTTTCAAGTACTATAATCATCTATGTAACGAAACATTAGCATTATTTCGTGAAATTATGTCACTCACTGGATATATTTCTCAACAATAATTACCCTAATACGCTTTAACTTTTCTATTTTCATTTTCACTAAATTTTCATTAGCCGCGGTTGCCAATGAAAATCTTCAGTTACGCATTTTATGATTTTTATATCACTATATGATCACTCTTATTTCCTAGTTTACATTTGTTAGTTTTCTTTATTTTGCTATTGTTTTTTTTATTCTTATTGCAATGGGCTCTTAATAAACGTCCGTCTAATAAACAAATAAGTTTTTCTTTGACTACAGCCACGTAAATCTGCAAATCATAGTGCCGCGCCGTATTTCTTTAGAAAACAAAAAACGAGAACAAAAAAAGTGTTCCACATAAAAATCACTGCGTATATTTTTCTGCGCGACATTCATAACACCTTTCAAACGAATTCACGTAAAAAACTCATCACAAATCCCACGTATTTAAATCAATTATAATAAGAATAAGACGCAGGTCCCGCACGTTCCTAAGTCTCCAAAAAACTGCGCACACATCGCACTCCATTGAACCTCCTCATTATTCCTCCATAAAAACCCGTAAAAAAATAACCAAGTCAAATGTATCAAAGTATATCGAGAAAAACGACGCCGTCCCAAGGCTAGCGTACACCTCGCCAGGCTCCGCGTGCATCGCGTCGCTCCTTCCAAGCGATTCAAAATAGTACAGTACAATTTCTGGAGTTTCCAGGCCAGCTGGTTCGCCATTTAGCGAGTGAGTCATCCGCGCGGTGGCAGTATATGCGCGCTGCACCCGCGGGGGTGTCGCTCGCGTGCACCGTTCGCATGCGAGGGCGCGCGCCGGAAGCGCGCCGCGCGCACGTGAGTTACGCTCTGGACTGCGGGCGGTTTTTTTTTTAATTTCTTTTTTTAATGGACTGCGGCGGTCGCATGCAAATAGTTTCGAAAGCGAGGAACGTCCGGGTGCCAGTTCGAGCGTGTGTTAGGTAGGGTACCGTTGGGCGATCGATGCGGTGACGATTAAAACTTGAATTTTATGGTTCGAGATTTTTGCAGTAGCGCCAGAATGGATAGGTTGGTTTTTTAATTTAATTTTGGTCTTGTTGATCGATTTGGCGACGAATAAGGTGAAGAACGTAATCGAGAAGTTTGCAGAATAGAAAATTAAATTATACTGATTGATTGATATACGTTAATATTTTATTTTTTTAAACGAATGATGTGAAATGATGTACGCAATTTACGCAACATCCTTACTGGACTAACTAGACTGTACTGTTTTTTCATTGATGAAATAAATTTTCTTTTTCTTTTCTTTTTTTTTTATTATTTGCACATATTCATTAATCAAAGAAAACTTGACGATTTCCAGCAACAAAAGTGGTTTCCAATTATTTCTTTTAAGTTTAACAAAACTTTTATCATTTTATTCTCAAGATTAAATATAAATATTGTTTACTGAAACGGTATTACTGGTGGAAAATGCCTGTCTGATGAGTCAAAGGTGCTGAACTATATTTTGTTCCTAATACTTAGCATTAGGTCACTTAAAAAATTGAATCACTGCTTTGAAAGTCATTTTCAAAGAAGTCGTTTACTGATTTATAGTTTCTATTCAAAGCCTACGTACCCTGTCGTTTATGTACATTTTAACAAGTTGTTCGTTAATAAGTTCTAGTTACTGCTTTGCTCATTCATACCTAATGGTACACATTAATTTTGTTTTTGGCCTATTGGTAAATTTATTCCACAATCCTTTATCGTACACTTTAGTTTTAAACATATATTATCCTCATTTTAACGAGCGTATCGTAAAAAAATCCAGTTTTCAAATACATCATTACCTCCCAGCCTATCAAATCCATTATTCATGGATACACTTATGCTTATAAATTCATTAAATACAGAATGAATTTTAAATCGAGTCATTTTCACAATAGAGATGGCACATAAATTGACATGCAACCAGAACAGCAGGACTTCGCTTGATTCCCGCGATACAAATTTCAAAACCGCACCGTAAAACAAAAAAAAATCTCCTCTAGAAAAAATATCTAACATTTCCCTTTCACCGCTAGTAAATAATCCTCGCACTCCCGAATAATAAAACCAGACCGGCCGACAGAAACCGCAGCTTCGCCTCGTACACTCAATTCGCTTCCCGGAAAGGTATACCTGTACGTCTTTACGTAACGCTGGGCCGCTCGAAATTTTTGAGCGACGGCCAATAAAATTCGCGGCTAACTAGGGAAGCTTTTTTTTTTTTTTCTCTCGTCGACGATCGGAGCGGCGCCGCGGGAATACGAAAACAAAACGCGCGGCGTCGAAGGCCGCGCGGGCGAATTGGACCGTCGGGGCCGAAGAAAAGCGGCGGCGGCCGGCGCTATTTAGGCAACGCAGGCGCGTCGACTTGCCAAGAGGCGCGATACCTCGCTCGAGTTCCGCGCGCCGCGTCGACTTGATAAAGATCTTTTGGAAGCGGAGTCGCGATCGCGCCGGCGGGTACATTGTCGCGATGTTCGCGGGACGTTTTTTAACGAGGCGACAAGGCGACCGGGTTTTGGGATGGGGTGGAACGTACGCGCGCGTGTATGAGGTATACTGATAGAGATGTTTCAGGCGAGCGAAGAAATTGGAACTATTGTAGAGAGTAAAATGTGATGGTTAAAATTGACATTATCTATTTTGATGTTTTCGTGGAGATATTTACTGTAGTTTCTTTTAAAATTTACTGTAAATCTAACAAATATTAGTAACTTTATTGTATAGTATATAAATAAAAGAAACATGCAAATTTTAGTAGAGTATTTTCTCTGTGATGGTTTATCGCGTTATCGCATTAAGCCTAGAAAAGAAATTTAAATATTTTTTGAGTTATTTTTAAAATTTTTTTTAAAAATTCGATTATATAATCAGTCAATTTAAGAAATTTGTTCTATGTTCTTTATGTACTGTTCTGAATTATTTTCTACCGCCTTAGTTGTGTATTTTTTTATTTAAAGAAAATTAAAAATGAATCTTTTTTCAAAGAATAGTATCAATAATCAATTGCTGCAATTAAACATGGTAAGTTACTCGCGGACGATCATTGAATGCTGAAAGTTTTATCATTCGATGAGCGTAAATTGAAACTTATTCCCAACGATATAAATCGTACATACAAATTGAATCATGCCATTAATAAAAGAATCAGCAGCGACTTCCTCGATCGAAACTTCCTTTGGCAGTAGCGCAGCGTTGCGCAATGCCTTTGTACGTATGTGTGTTGCACGTGTATCTGCACCGAAGGTATAATAAAAGATAATATAGTTTACTCTAACAGAAATTGATTAGACGCTTACCACTAAATGCATTTTTTATTGAACTCGTAAATCATTAATAGTTTGATAATTACAGGTACGTACGTGTGTTAATTAGTCGTGGATAATAAAAAAACAGTAATAAATATATGAAAAAAAACTTTTTCATTACCATAAGTATATAACTTTTAATTGTTTAGATACAGGCATAATTATAACGGAACAAGTATATTTGTTTAGACTAAAAATCAATGCACTTCAACGCATGAAAATTTAAAAAATGTTTTGATAATACATTATTTAAAGATTTAATAAAAAGATCAACATTGTTACATTAATAATCATCTCACTTAGAACACACTTTTTATATAATACCAATGACAAGTGTTTCACGTTACAACGTTATACTGCAAACCCATAAATTGCGTTTCAATCAAGCTCGGCTCGGCCAAGAAAACAAGACACACAGCGTTCGAAACGAAAATATCCGAGACACCGCGGTCTTCCTCAACTAATAACCAATTTAAATTAACCATTATGCCGGCTAGCGACGGTAGTCCCGCTGGACGCGCTCGAGGGAGCGCCGGCGAGATTCTCGGGGTGCGCGGGCGCGCGACGCGTAATTGCGGGTGCGCGCAGTTTTGAAATAGCCCCGTTATAATTACCGGCCGCTCCGGCCGACGAGCCTGCCTTTCGCACCCTTTTGGAAGAGCGGAGCGCCTCGTGCTAATTTTAATGGGTTGGGTCGGACTCGCGAATCCGCCGGATTCTTCAGATGGCTGCGGGGGGTGGTGCTGGGTGCAGGCTCCGTTATTGCGGCTGAATTTTTTTCCGTCGTATAAACTTTAAGAGCGTCAGGTGTATGCATTGCTGGCTGCTTCGAGATTATTTTTTTTTATTGCGCTATTCTTACTTATCTATTTGATATATGCAATAGTGTTGATGAGCAAGTCATGACTCTTTCTTAATTTTTAATTAAAAATATAAATTCTAACTAATAAAATAAATACATAAATATTAAATTTTAAATCATATTCGTGCATCTGTATATATCGAATGTATATCGAAAACAAATTAAGCTATACTTTCTAAAGATAAATTAGTGAAAAAAGTATACTAAAATTAATATAATATCTGTGCCACTAATCACTATAAATATAGTGGATCCGTTTTAACTAATTTTTAGTGAAATTGGAGTAATTGAAGTGGTTTTTCACTAATTTAACTTTAGATAGTACCTAAACGAACAATCAAGAATTTTTCGCGATTACATCTATCTAAAACGAAAAAAAAGGACGGCAAAATGAAACCAGCGAAGAAAACGTGCCTAAAACCAGTCATAAAAATTCCGCGGGGCGTTTATTTGGAAGAAAACTCGGCGTAAACGCAATTCCTCACCTCGACGCCCACGCCTGCCACGCGCATCTAAGCATCGACTTCCTCCGGCGCAAAACTTTTCCGCCGAACGGTATACCCATCGAGGACGTCGACCACCTTATCATGCACAAATCCCCGCGGGGGGACAGGGATAACGGGAAAATATCTTCGCGGGCAATCGTCGCCCGAAAGGCAAATATTGAATGGATGCGGGAATTCGGAAAAGCCGAGGGAAAAAACTCGTTAACGTTCCGGTTTTCGTTCTTTATATCTCCCTCCCTTTCCGCCTCCTTCTCTCGTGTGCCGTAGAAACGTATAGATGTATCTACCTCTCTCTTGCTTACTTGCTGTAGACGGCGCGGGGACCGCGCGATGGAAGGTGCGGTTCGACGGCGCGCATTTCATGTCGCTCACTTTGATGAAAGCCGGGACGGGCGATTAACATTGTCGCGTGGTTGCGAAAGATTTTTCTCGCTCGTGACGCGACGATCTTGAAGGAGAAAAGCGCGCGCGCGTGCACCGCCACACGGAGTCGCTTATTGAGCAGACTTGAAAGTTTTTAGATTGTGCGCGCGCTAGAAGTGCTTTACTTGCGTGGGATAAAATTTTATGCTTCGCGTTTCATTTTATAGTTCCAGCTATATTTTTTTTAACTGCAAAATTTTACTATTATAGTTTTACCAACTTTACGTAAATGTAATTGCGGAATAAATTTTGATTGGTTACTTGTTTTGAATAAAATTTTAATGTGAGATTGGAATAGTTACATTTTTTTGAGATATGAATGATAAGAAAAATCTTCACGTATCTAAAGGATATCTTCAGCAAAAGGAAATATAAAGAAATATCTGAGTTCAATCTTTCGGACCACATAACTTCACTTTATTAAAACTTCCCATATCAATAAAGTTTTCTGATTTATTACAACTTATTTCCGCGTTTTAGGGATTTATACGTTATTTTATTAACTTCTTATGAGAAATTAAGAGGCAGCTAAACTTTATTAATAAATATCGAAAGAAATGATACTCTACTCGTTGATATTGTCAATACCGCAATCAGAAAACCCTTATCGCGGAAAAATTTTTTCATAAATTTCAACAAACCACGTAGTTTTTTCTTGCACATCCATCACAAATATACATAATAATATTCATGAAAAATTTACTTCTGATACTACTTTAATCATCAAAAGAATTAAAATCTTCAAACCTACACTTCCGCATTTGGTCGAAAAAAGCAAAATCACCGATCTTAAACTACAAGTTCCCACAACGATGCAGCCCAGGATCATCGCCACTCAATAAGCATTCGCTCAATCGGAATTAACGATTCCGCCTTAGCGCCGTGTCGCGCATCGTGCGCCGCTTCGGCAAGTCGGCCCCGCGTATAACATCGGCGGCGCGCGGAGAGGCGCGGAGGGAAAAAAGCCCGGCGCACGCACCTTTCGCCCGGCGGATTATTTCGGACGGCGTGTGTGTGTGCACGGCGAAAGAGAGCGAGAATCGATGGCGATGTTATTTTCAGATCGGCCGGCTCGCCGGAGCCTCGAGAAACTTCTCGGCTCTCTTTCTCTCTCTCCTCTCCGCGCCTCGCGTTTGTTGCCGACCGCTCGACTTTGTCGCGGCGAACGGGCGGCTGCTTTCGCACGGGCGGACATAGGCACACGGGGAGGGAGCGACTTTGCGAGCGGCGTGTATACCGGTCCGGAGTCGAAACTGCTCGGGCAATTTTGAGAAATGAATTTTGAGCGACTGCGCAAGGGGGAGGAGGAACTTCGGGAGGTTTGACGAAGAAATGGGTTAGCGGGGATTCCTGCTGATGTTGGAATGCGATGATGGATGGGGGTTTTTCCAGCTCGTTTATTGGCGAAACCGATTAGAGAATATTTATTGCGAGTCAATTAAGAGGCGATAGTATCGATTGATTTATAGGCAGTAAGGGTATTTTATAACTAATAAACGGTTCATTGACTTAAGTCTTATATAGTGAGTTTATATTTATCGCACGTTGAATTGAAGTGTACTAAAAGAATTAGAACATCTTAAAAAACAATAACTTCTAATTTTTTCAATGTAGATTAATTATCATTTTTAAAACATCACTGATGAATGAATTATTATAATTATTAAAAATTGAAAGAATTTTGGATAAAAAGCTATATATTTGCCTGATTATTTCCAACTCTAAGAATAACACTTCAAATCCACTTCACGTGTCAAACGAAAGTTCCCATTAGCAAAAAGAAAGCCGCAGACGCACTCCGAAATAAAAAATCAAACACAATATCTCTCCGCAGCCAAAAGATAAAAAAAGAAACGAAACGAAGCCTGCAAAGTCCACTTTACCACTCGTCCGCGTCAAAACAATTCCGCTTAAGGCACCAAAAAGACGAGAGGGCGAAGAGGCGAAAGGAAGAAATTCGACCATATTTACTTTGGCACGGCGCGCTCGCACCGATGGATCCCGCGCGACGTTTGTTGATTTACGTCACGTAAAGGAGCGCGATTCCACCGGCGTGATTCACCGTATACGGTTATCTCTCGAAAATCTCTCCGCTCGCATTATCGGACTACGCGGGTCGCCGTTTCCTACAGGCGTTTTCCACGCGGTTCATTCACACGTCGCGCGCGCGCGGACTTTCTCTCGCGTCGAACCTGCGGGTACATGCTGCAGGTATACGCGCGTGCACGCGCGACCGCAAGGGCATCCGCGGGAGCCGATTGCGACACGCCGCGGACAGTCGCTTCGGAGAGGAACAATCAAAGGGGCGCGCGCGTTAACGGCAATTACGTAAATTAAAGCGGCGCTTAACGCGACGCGCTCGTTGCGACGGTGATTCACCGCGGGATCTCCCTCGCGAGAGGTGCGCTTTGATTTTATTTTGTTTGCAGTTTACGGCGAGCTGGAAAGGATACTTATAAATTATTTATTACTCGAGCGCGAGGAGTTTACGGAGGGGGTTGTTTTTAAGATTTACGATCAGATTTTTAATTTAATTGCGTCAGTTGCGATCTAATTTTTTCCATCAATTACAGAAGATGTTGATGACATACAAAATGTGTATTTTATTTATTGTATGTAATAATTTGTCCTTTTTTGCAGTATTATTGTATCGTATTCTGAAGAGGTTACGGTGACGACTTATACAACGCAATGTATATAATTTTTTACCACTTGTAATACATGTGTTACATGTCATTAATTCTTTTATTATGAGTTGTGACACACTTATTTTATTGACCTTCAATAAAATATATTCATTAGTCTTTTCAACTGCAGTACAGGTATTGCGACATAGCTGCAAATGCAAGTCTGCATAACCGGACAAAGAAAAAAATAATAAATGTTGTATATTAAATCCATAAGTATATGGTGGCTTTTTTGAATTTAAAATGTAAATACATTAAATTATTTTATTTTATTTTATTAACAATACTCGAACTACGCTTTAATCTAAATGCTGGAGAATAATAAATCCATCAGTATTTTTACTCATTTAACGCTTCTAAAAAGAAATAATATTAATAATTTTTACAGGAAAAACTTTCCTCAACTGCGACCAAACTTTAGATAAGATACTACTGTAAAGATTTACCGTACAAAGCCGCGTAAATGTAATCTTACAAAAATAAACGCAATGCAGTTGGCAACATCGAACAATAGACCGATTAGTCCGAAAAATTCCTAAGGCGAACGGCTGCTCACGTTAGCCCTTTAAAAATAATGCGTGAAATTCTAAAAATAAAGCGGATTAACCAATCCGGGCTGTGACAAATGCGTCTGTCGATAATTCGAGAGCCTGCATCTGAAGACCTTCGCCGCGCGGGAAACGTTGCTTTACGCTTCGCGCGTAGGCTTGCGGTGCCGTAAGAGCGCGACTTTTGTGCGCGGCCAATTCACGTGCGCGAGCCGGCACTTCGCCGTGTTATGGCGCGGACGGCGAAAGAGCAAAACACCGGGGCTTTTTATTGAAAAGCGAGCGAGCGCTGTTCCGGATTTTAACGACGCGCTTTAATTTTGCGGCGAATTTTTATTATCCGCGCGTTTTCAAGGTTTCTCCGATTCGCATCGACTATATCCTTCTTTCGTTGTTATTTATCCTACCGTACACGTGATAATTATTACTTATTCTTTTTTTGAATTTTTCTGTCTAAATTTAATTCAGTGATAAGTGCGCAAAATTCAAAACACGTTGAGGGCATCTAAAGAATGGAAATACGCATCGTAATGAGTTTACAGCAGCGTGTATTTAAAATGCAAGTTTAAAATAAGTGTAGTCATTTTGACGATAAGTATATTTAGCTCAACCTTGCAGGAAAATAGTTTATCAAGCTTACCGAGCGCTTATGCATTCGGCCTTTCAATAACTGTTACCAACAAAACTTTTTGAAGAAGTGATTTTATATACGACGTTCTATTATTATCCAATTTTATGATTGTACTTTTTAATTTAAAATGAAAATTTTTAAAAAATACATTTTTCAATCGTATGGTCCATTTTGTACCTAATAGAAACCCATCTACTTTCCTAATGCAAAATTCACCGTGCAATCCAGTCATCAGTGAAAATGGAACAAAAACTCGCCTCTAAACACTCCCGAATCTCCGCCCGTGACGAAGACTTCGGTAATCCGATGCCGTCTCCCCGGAAGGCAACAAAAATCCAGATAAAACTAAATTGGAACCGGCGTCCTCGCCGCGTCCCATGCACCGAGGACAAAAGGCAATCAGGCCTCCGTGCGAAGGGGATGCTCGTGTAGAATTGGGAAAACCGCGAGTCTTCGGGTGCGCGGAGCCGCTCCGAAATTCGACGTCGCCCCATCATCCCAGCCGCGCGCATTAAACCGACCCCCGCCCGGTGTAATGCAAAGGGGGTGGTATAGACGAGGTTGCGCGACGCTCGAGCCCAGTTTAAACGAGATCAATATGGCGACCGATTGGGGGAGCGAGCTGCCTTCCGACAATGATACATGCGACTGGGGGGGCTGTCCCCGTCGTGTAGGTGCGCGTGGATGCGCGAGATTTTGGGTAATTGAACGCCTCGTCGATTCCCGGAATTTATCCCCATCGACGCTGATGGTTCATGGATGGGCTGGCGAATTTGTCTTTGTCTGCGTCGGCAGGAGAAAGTGATTGTGGCTGAGATGCTGCTGATGTAGATGGCAAATTTTTCGTGGTCGTTTGAAATTTCTTAGAAATTGTTGAAATGGTTTTGTAAATGAAAATGTTGATTGAATTGAAAAGTTCAGGATGTTACAGAAAATTTGTTAAATCAGTAAAGGTAATTAATGAGGAAAGAACTTGTAGAATGACAACAGAATTTATTTTAAAGAAGATTCATTTTCTTTGATAAAAAATAGCCAATTGTGTTAAAATTAAGATGTGTCAAACTCGATCAGTGTTGCGGGATTACTAATTAAGGTAGTTCCATTGATCTAACCACAAACATCTGTCGCCAAGATAACGCAGTAAACTTTAATGATTCGAATCGTCATCAGATGAGATGCTGCGAGGTTGGTGATCCCGACGTCAGATTGAATTGTTTTACTTCTGACACATACACGAGTCAAGTCTCTGCAGTTTCGACAAGTATAAACCATTTATTGTGATATTGCCAGTATCTCCCATCGATTTTACAAAATTAAAAAAAAAGTTACATTCAAACATTACTTTAAGTATATGCCGTCGTAAATATGCTCCAACTGTAACCGTTAAAGTCGCAGCACTTCTAGCTTTCGCTTACAAAATTAATCAAAAATTATAGCAGCACTGTGAGCGCGAGGAAACGTCGCAGGCACGAGGGGCACAGCAGGGGCTGCACGCGCAGTAGCAGTGCTCTTAAGAGATCGGCGTATTATACACCCCTCCGGCACATTAAGGATGATTGTCCGTGGGGGTTGGTCTCTTTGTCCGTTCGCCCGCACTTCGGTTAGGACCTCAAGAGCGTAAATACGTCGTAAATAAATATGAGAAGCGATACCCATCACCTTTTGTTTTTGACGCACTTGCCTTGCAAAAGATACGAGCGATGTTACTGATACTCGCCGTCGCCGAAGGTAATACGGAGGAAATGCGACGTTCCCCTTTGTTAGCCGCGGCTGCTCCTTTTATTCACTGTCGGCAATGGTTCCGTAAGAAAATGTATTTCGAGATATCTGATTCGGAAAAAGAATCTCTTTAAGTCACTTTACAACAAAATTTATTTATTTACTTCTAAATTCAAATGTATACCGCATCAAGAAATGTCCTATTCGAGGTGAAAAACCCGGGTTATCAACAATTCTTTAATTGCACTAAAGAATAGATTTAATACTCTACAATCCAAAGTACTTTTAATTTAAAAAAAATTCAAGTTAGTATTTCTAATAAAAATTTCGTACCACAACATACCGTACATTTATTATAGTTTATACAAAACCTTCCGTGCACGGATTAGATAGTAGACCCTCGTATTTCAGGCAATATATCTCTGAATTGCACGCAGGAGGATTTAAATCGAATATAGCAAAAAGAAATCCTGCCCACTGTCCGTAAAAATATCCCCGTCATGTCCGACGAATCGGGCCGGCTGTCGCTCGGGCATAGAATCGAAAATCTCGCGCACAATGGCGTTATCGCGATAATGGCCCGTAGGAGTAGCGACTTCGTAATCGGCCGTGTGGTCGCCTCATTTCCCCGCGAGTCCTTTCGATTTCCTGCCGGCCGCGGCGCGGGGGCAGGGGGGCGACACGCGTGGGCGGCTCCATTACCTGGGCGGTTCCGAGTCCAATCGGCGGGCGACTGTGGCCGATAATTGATAATCGCCGCGCGTTGCGTTTGATGTCCCGCGAGGCGATTGCCGTACGCGAAGAAGGGATCGGACGATTGTGAGAGGCTCTCGTTAGGTGAGTCAGAGATTCTTGCGGGGGATACTCGTTTACGATGCAGATGTAACAAAGTAACACGTCGGGATTATTTTGTTGCGTTCTGAAATATTTGGAGTTTAGAGATGGTTGTTATTTTAAATAATTGACTTTTGTAACGTAAGAAATTACTTTGGGATTAGTCAGTTTTGTGTAACAAATGGTTATTTAAGAGCAGATTGTACTATTTGGTAATCGAGGGTACTTACGTCTTTATTTGACGTCTGCGAGCGAATTTTTTCCGCAAAAGTTACATCGCACTTTTCTCGGTACGAACTCGTTTGCGAAAAGAATTAGCAGTGATTAGACCAATTTCGTACACTGGCGATTTCTCAATTACAACATAATGCGCTCGAAAAAATTTTAAACTGGCACGATTGCCAAATCATTCAACCACCTACAGGAAATTTTTTCATCCACGCTAATTAACTTTTACGAAAATTTTATTCAATTTAAATTTTTTTGCTAATATTCATAATTAACTGATACTAAGTGCATAAATTTATTTAAATTCTTAAGTATGTAGCCGCAGTGATATCGTAAAGTAAAATTGTAGATATTAACAACTGTATTCCTTTGCTTTTTCGTTCTGATTGAGACTTGTAAATAAAAATTCTATACGCCAAAAATGAAATTCCATAGAAGTAAATAAATTTTTCAAACATAACAACGTTATTAAAAGTAATTGTAGTACATGTGGGTAATAAAATTATCATTTATTGTTCTTAAGAACTACTTGATTCTAACTTATAGAAATGAGAAGATTATTCTTTAATGAAGTTCTATTTCAGTCCGAATTCATCTTTATTGTTATTGTAGTCAGTAAATTGTCCCGATCAATTTCCCACGAAAAACAATTTTCCTGACACTATAACTAGCACCTAAACTACTCATTACATAACCAGCAACTACAAGCGCTCAGAATTAATAATTGCAATGTAACGCGCGTAATTCGTAATTTAAAATATTCAACGCGTGAAAAAAAAAACGAAAAACAAATCCTTTAAATCTTCGCGTACGCTGAATCCAATCACATAAAGAAGATTCCTTCGCGATCCGGTCGTGTATGCTAATCGAGCAAATAAACATAACAAAATTAGCGCGAAATTATACCATTCGCGTTTAATAGCCGATCGCACGAGATGCTCCGAATACTCGTTAATCAACGGCTGAACGAGACCCCCGGCTTCGGGCTCCCCCCATTCGACGCGCTCGGACGATATCGATCGTTCTCCCAAGCTGCGGGATGACTAATCGAAACGTCAGGAGCGCATCTTCGGCGCAGGAAAAATGCTCGCGATTCGGCGAATTTGACGAATGGCCGGACGCCGCGGGCCTTTATACGGCCGTTTTCGTTTACCGCTTGTTAGGAGTATGGCGAACACGAGCCATAAAAGCGTAATCGTGGTTTTTTTGGTGGCAAACAATACGGAGGGATGATAGGCTGATTAGTTCTGGATTGCCCTTTTTTAGTTAAAAAAATTTAGATTTTTAATTACGTACGGTCGAATATGTTTAGCTGGACGATAAAAATGTAAACGGTGATAATTTAACGACGTGATCGAGCAATTTCTTTTACATATATATTGCAGCTTTTTATACGGTCTTTAATAGTAGCTTTATTAATCGCATATTACGTATTTTATTGTATAATGAACTGGCGACTACAGATAAGAGTCGTAAAATTAAACGAAAATAAGTTAGCAATCTGAATTTAAAATCTTATCTATATCCGTCATAAAAATTCTATTATGACGAAATTCTTCGACTACAGCTGTTTCCACATAAATTTTTTTAGCGTGAAAGGATTGCGTTTCTCATAAAAGAGACTTTATTTCTTCAATTCAATCGTTTCAAAAGAAATTTTTTGTTTGTTGTTTCACTTCCACTTTGTTTTCGAACTATGGCCTTTACATTTTGCTATTTATTTTAAAACCAACTAAAAAGAAAAAGAAAAAGCTTGAATTTCGTACTTTTCATTACTATCACTTATTTTTTATTGTTATCAATTCATTGTGCAATTTAATTAATTCCTCACGCACCATTTCTCATCTTCTTTATTATGCTCACTCACATCTTTATTCCCTACCATCTAACTATAGCGTCAGTAACGTGAATCCATCCCTTAAAAAATACGCTTACCACTTAATACATCGCAATAAATAAAAAAAAAAGGAAAAAGAAATCCTCCAGATGAAAAGGCGCGTCCACCATCCAAAGAAAACTCCTGACCGAGTGGAGCGCAGTCGTGCGCGCAGCTTCCCACCCCCTATAAATAAGGAATCAAGCTACTTCTCCATTAGGGCAGTCGCACCCCATAGGAAAACTCGCCTGCCTACGGTCACCGGCACCCTGCCGAAATTTCCCGAGTCTTCGAGTTTGTTGTACGCCTGAGCAGCCGGCACCCTGCCTAAATTTTCCAAGTCTTCGAATTTGTTGTAGGCGATGGGACGCGCTGCGCGCTTCTTCGGCAGCGCCGCGCAAAACGGAGTGAAAGGGGTGTACGCGGGGTCGACGGCCGCGTTCGAACTAGGATGGCCCGGGGTCTGTCGAGATAACGCGCCGAATCGTCGGGTAAAAGTTGAAGTCGCATTGGAACTAAATTTACTATTATTTTTCGGTTTTCCTAATTTTTCGATGGTTTATTCCGATGTTTGCGAACTTGCGGCTTGCGAAGGAGATTGAAATTTGTGTTTCATTTCTTCAAAGACAGCATGAAGATTTTTTTTTAAAAAATAAATATGACAGCTGAGCGCGTCGATAAGGAGAAGACACTTGATTCTGACGACTTTTCTGTAAATCGTATACAAATATTGTATTGATACAGTTGCTTGTTCATGCAAGGGAAATTAAAGCTTGTGATCGAAACTATGCGAAGAGCATACACGAAATTTTTCCGTTCTATGCTGTTCGGTTGAGTCTGTAAACAAATTGTTTTTTTATCGTTTGTTTTATCAAATATATAGATGGTTACTATTAAAATCTGATATTTTTCAATACTATAATATACGTACAGTTAAAAAAAAGGACAGTCTAGATTGTACATTACACACAACATTTTTTACCTTAATCTGTGTTATACATGCAAGATATGGGGTTTTACTCCGTATCGATTCTTTTCTTATAAGAGTGACATAAGCCTCTTTCGGCGATTCATCTGCCGTGAAAGGTCATACACGACCGGGAGTTCATTGGACTCTAAATGTGCACTAAAAAGCCTTGGCAGGGGCAGAAGTAATATGGCGTGAATCACGCCGACGCGAAGAAGCGGAAATATTTATTATCTAAATAATAACAAAAAGTATCACACAATTTTTTTCATAATATTCTTTTTCTTCAGTTTGCACATTTCTCAATTATTTTTAGATACACTGAGAAAAAAATATAAAACTTACAACAAAAATTGCCAGTGTATTACAGGAAAATTGGAAAATCTGCACAGTGTACTCAGTAATGTCGATAGCGCGTTATAATAATTTTATATTTTTTTCTCTGATTGATTGTTATTATCAGTTTCTTAACATTTTTTCTAGTAATAATTTTGAAAATTGATTTTATTTTGGACAAGTTGATCAAAGAGATTACCAGAAAGTATACAATTTTAGTTTACTAATCGGTGGGAAAAAACGTGTCGTTTGTCGTACGCATTTTTTTCGCAGAAACCTTGGACAAGATCTACATTTCTCTCGCTAAAATGAATTTTTATTTTTAACAGCCTCTTCAATTCCAGCCTTCTCAGTGAAAAACATGCTCGGGGAGCGATCGCTGTAAGGAAATTATCAGAACTCTTATGATGAAAAATTCCGTACCAAATTCCTCCCTTGTAAAATGTCATCTCATCTCTTCTGGCGCACGAGAGTATTCGTGATAATTATTCATTCGCACCCAGCTTAGAGGAACTCGTTTCATGTTTTTATCATTTTTTCGCATCGCAATATTGTACTGCTTTAAATCATTTCACATTTTTTTTGCTTTTTTACATCTATACGAAAAAATGTGTACTTGCGCGTGAAAATTTATAATACAATTCCATACTCAAAAGCAAATTTTAGTTAAATAGAGAACTAAACTTTCCGTTCAACTCGCTCCAAAACACGAACGACTCGTACAAATCGTCCATTTCTCAAACAATTGTTCCTACAATAGAACCTCCCAAAAAAACACTCGACCCGTCAAATCCGTCTAGACTCAAAGTCTCGCAATCCAACATTAACGAGCTGCTCTTTCGCAATCGCGATTCCTTTAAAAGCGAAACAAGAGAAAAAAATAAAGCCAAGACCAGGGGGAGAAGAAAGTTCACTCACCCGGGGGAACGAGGTGTGACGCTCGAAGGGGTCGCGGCGGCCGTCGAAGAAGGACGGCGCGTCCTCGGCGAACTGCTGCTTCAGCTCCTGGAGGATCTCGTCGCCGGACTTGCCGCGGAAGCGCTCGCCGAAGCGCGGCTTCTCGCGAAAGTAGTACGACATCCCGCGCCGCCGGCGATCAGCCGCTTACACGAGCCGTGCTCGCGCGATTGTCTCACGGAATTCGTGGCACGTCGGGCCGAGGCGAAGGCGCGAGGTCGGCTCTCGTCGGGTGCCTCGCCGCTGTTTGTTCTCGTTACTCGGCTGAATGAAATTTTGTTTTATGCGTGCGTTACGTCGAGCGCTGGGTTTTATTACTGGTTATTGATAAAAATGTTGATTTTCTTTTATTACTTTTGCGCGAGGAAAAAAATGTCGGGGAATCGCGTTATTTGTCTAGAAGTATAAGTGGGTTTACGAGGCAATGAAATTTTTTAAGGCGGCGTTAAATCTTTAGGTACTGTGTGCATTTGGATAATTCTGTAGAAATAGAGCGATATTTTTTTAATAATTTTTTATAAAATAACGTCTTAAGTCGTTATTAAATTGACTGAAATTTTATCGAATCTGTACGTGTGTATTAGAATGAAAAGTAATCGTCAAATTTGAAATTTTGGATCATGCACTTATCTTTGAATAAAATAAGTTAAGCAATAATTCCGCGCTCTTAAAAGATGACAAACTACGAGACAATTTGTAGGCAAATGAAATTTGTCGTTTAATTTTTCAAACTAAAGAGGTTCCACTCTCCGCGAGCAGCCGCGCGACTTCTTACTTCACTTCATTATATTTAGAGAGAGGATTTCGCCACGAAAGTACGACGTCCACGTCATTCGCAAGTTGTTCCTTTCATGCACGTGACGCAAAAGACTAAAAAGCAATTAGCATTTGGAATTTCCGGCAACAGTCTATCCCCCCGATAAAAAAAATTCACTCGATCTCTTCTGTGTATACAGTGCAACAAATTTTGAACCGCGTTAAAAATTCAAAAGTATAAATCGACGGGAGCGAGAGGAAAGTAATGTGCGAGCAGGCAACGCGAGCGCTCTTTCTAGAACGTCGCGATGAATATTTATCAGCTAATTATGTCGTTGCGTTATTGAAATGTCACCTCTCGCCAGGTGAGAGGAGCCCGATAAAAGCCGCTCGCGAGAAACCCGCAGAGGTACACGTACATACACAATTCTCCGTTCCGCGAAATCCTCTCTCTAGCCACCTCTCATCTACCCCCTTTCGCCGCGCATCTCCCGAACTCGACCTACATACCCGCGCGTTCCTCGCGGAATTTAAAAAATGAAAATTTCTGTCCGCGCGTATCAGGAGATAATGTAATTACCAGCGAACTATATAACGAATCGACTGGTGTACCTCGCCGAGCCGCTGGACTCGGAAGAATACCTCCGGGATGCTGAAGAAACGGAGCACTGGAGCACTGTGTATATATATACACGTTTCGAATCGCGCGGACGCAATGCGAGCGTGGGTATATATCAATGTACGAGTGCGATCGGCTAGCGGAGCGGATAGGGGCTCACCGGGAGCATAGTATCGCGTGGAGCGCGCCGCTCGACTGGCGGCGCGAGCGCCCGCGACGATCAAGGGGGACCGACCGGCGCCCGTCCGCGCGCATGCGCGCCTATATAAATACCGAGCGGGTGGCTCGAGGCGCGCATCGCGATCGCGGGGATGAGAGGCGCGCGTGGGTGACGAGAGGCGAATCGCTCGTTGGAGAAATGCTTTTGTTGCCGGCGAGCGTAGCCGAGTGCGTAGAAAGTGATCGGGGAGCGCGCGAATGCCGACCCGGCCAAGTTTGTACTCTTTGGCACGGTTTTTTTGTTTTTTTTTTTTGAGAATCGAAGTTGCGATTTTAGTGTGCCTCGCGTGGGCACTAAGTTGTCGGGGTTTGATTGCTTGTTTATTAGAAATGAAACGGACTTTTAAATTTTAAATTTAAAGGGAATTGATGATGATAAATGTAATAGGAGACATTCTGAGCTGAATACTAGCAATTATCAAGATAAATCGAATTGGTTTAACGAAATTAAAGTGATGTAGTGACATGGACATGTATAACTAACTTTAATTTTTATTCACATTTAGCGTGATTTCGTGTTATGCGGCTAGAGGATTTTCAGTAGAATAAGTCGCGTAACATTCGGACAGAATAATCGGACTTTTCATATACTTTTCGATATTTGCTTACGTAAGAAATGTAATTTAAATAATTCGGTTATTTAATTACAGCAAACATATTTTTGAATCGACGGCAGAAAAACATTGTTAAATATATATTGTCTAATTATTTTGTTAAAAAAACGGAAAATACTGGATCTACGCAATGATACAATATATCCTAAACGTATTTCCATAAGAAAAAACGTAAAAGTGTCGAATTATAAATGTTTTTACGTTGTTATTATTTTTTAATTTGATTTTAATTATAGCCTTTGATAATAATACTTGACCTTTACAATAGCTTTGATTGATAACGATTACTATGGCGCTTTAATTCAAAGGATACATATTAGCAGAAAAAAAGCAACCAAATTATGATAAATAAAACTAACTTTCAGTAGCAGTTCAAAAAATAAAAACATTAAAATTTAATAATTCGACAGATACAGCATGTATCGGTGATTATCCCCGTACGTTTTGAACATTAGTGTACTAAACCACTGTACAACTCAAATCTCTGTACGAACTTTTTTCTCAGAAAAGTAAAAACGTCTTCAAAAGTGCTCGCTCGTAATGTCACTGATGCAGCGTTGAGTTTCTTCGAGTTTCGAGGTCGAGTGAGTGTTTACGAGTGTCAGCCGTACATCATATACAGTGCAAAATAAGCCGATATACCTGAGCCGAAGCGTACGTGCTCGAAGCTTCTGGCCCAACGGGACGTGGAGGTGTCGCTCTATTTTCGTTTTGGCTAGCGCGAAAAATCGTTGCGCTGCTCCCTTTTTAATTCGCCTTCTTTCTTTTTTAATTTACGACACGGCGACGTTGGCCGCTGCATCTTCAAAACAGCCCGCGCAGCTGCGGGATTCCCCAGCTTTTGCCTTTGTTATTTTCTTTTATTTTGGCTTAAATAGCCTTCTTGCCAGTTGCACGCCACAATTTGTGAACTTTAAACTGCGCAATTAATTCACGCAATTTTGTTTTTAAATTCTTGTTTTAAAAAACGACCCTAAAATTTAACAATAATGTAATAGTGCGATATTACTCCATTATGATATAATAAATGATAAAATTAGATTACGTACCTTGATAAGGAAGGTAATTCATTTTGGAGCACAGCTTTTCGGGTGAATTTCCAAGCAATTTTCAATTGTGTATTAATGATAATACAGCATTTTTAAATATTTATAGCGTTTTGGAGCATTTTGTTGATATGCTCCAAAATTGCTCCAAAACAGTGCAGGAGCACTTGAAAACATAATTTACGTTTGTTAAACGTATTTATTCCTTGCAAACGTTACATCGAACTATATCAGGCGCAGGTTTTTGCAGATCACTGTTAAATAAACAATAATAACAAAAATAAGACAGCTACCGCTCAATCAATCGCAGCATATAAAAAAACAACAATGGATTTTTTGTAAACGGGTACCTACCTTTTATAACTCTTGAAAAGCCAGTTAAAAACATAAAATGTTATTACATTACCCAGCTGCAAAATTTGAAGACTAAAAGATTAAATAAAATTAAGAGATTTTTTTAATTCCATACCTCAGTAGATACTTATAAAACTAACTGAGGTACTGTTTTACATTCACGCTACCAATTATTTATATTTTTTATCACTCATGTTTTTTTAATGCGCCAGTGTTATACCACAGCGCTTAAATAAACAACATCCGTTTATTATTTTCGCTATCGAAGCCAAGTAAGCAGCTTTAAACGAGTTTAATTACACACCTGAGTAGTGGTAGTAACAGGCCGCTCTCCTTTCCGCGTGTGTGTGCAATTGGCGCACTCAGCCTAACCTGAGCCTCAATCCTTGCGCCGCGACCCCAGCTGATCTCGCGCTCCGGCGGATTATTCAAATGCGTCACGTCGACATAACCTCCACGCTCGGCGTGTTTTCCCCGCTGTACGGTTAAAGAAAAAAGCCGTGGCACCGCTCAGCGACTCCAACGGCACGCCTCGTCGACGTTCCCATCGAGCTTTTAATGACTCCGAGGGGCCACGATGCTCGCCGACAGCCAGCAGAACAGCACCGACCGGATTCTCAATCTGAAGACGGTAAGCGCCCGCGAGATCCCTACGGGACAACAGCCGAGCGTCGCGTGCTTTTCCGGCCCCGAGTGTCGCGCGAGCCACCCTCCGTCGACGTCGCTCGCTTGTTTTTCCCCTTTTTCCGGGATGCGCGGGGAGGAGGAGCGGTGGAGGCGCGAGAGGGGCGGCCGCGTGCTCAGTTCGAATTCCCGCGGCGTTCGAGGTGCGTGCACTACGACTTATACTCTGCAGGGTATTAGGTCCAGCTCGTGCGGTCGTCGTACTCGAGATAAAGTCGGCGATAGTTTCAGCTTGTTTGCACTTATTTTAGACTGTAAGTTCGCGTTTCATTGATTGCATTGGTCTTTCTCTCGTTTTTATGTGATATCGACGTTCTGTCAGTTTTGATTCGTGGGAATTTGATTTTCTGGCCATTGTTAACTTTTTTGTCATTGTTTGCATGATTTTGCTTGGTATTGATGTTTTTAACTTAACATGAAGAGTTGTTGGATAAATATTGGAATGATAATGGAAAATGATGTGAATTGACAGGAGAATGCAGTCGGTGCCAGTCCGGTGAAGAAGGCAAAGACTCAGGAGACAAGGTATCAGTGCGTAGTTTGTCAGACGAACAAAGTATCGCTGAGCGAGTTACACTGGCACCAAACCTACCAGCACTCAACAGAAGAGCTTTCGTTATCCGTCATAGGTTGGAAAGGCCTTGTGAAGATAGTCGGACCACCTTCGATGCAGGAGAAAGAAAATACTCAGCGTTCCATTTGGAACAGCTTTTCGAAAAAACCTTCCCAGTTTTACTATCTGTCCAGCAGTATTCTGCGTGTCAAGGATAATCCACAGAAGGGCAACGTGGAAGCTCCAATAGACTGTAGCCTACCATCGAGCGTATCTGTGCTCAAATTAGAGAAAGTAGAAAAGGTGGAAGAGCCTAGTAAGGAAGATGAGAAGGTTAACTCTTTGGTGGAATCCACAACAACAGAAGATCCAAGTCAGGATCCAAGTACGTATGAAAAGTGGGAAAAAGAGTTGAATTGCATCAAGGAAATCAGTATGGATGATTTTATTAAAGGTGTTGATGAATTATGCAGTGATCTTGAGGAGTACAAAAAGATTTGTGCAATGAAAAAGCCTCAAAAAAGAAAGCATATAATCTAAGTTTTGTAATGTTATGTATTTATATAAATATATATTTTATTTAAAGGGAAACATCAGTAAAATTTATCAATGTAATTGATAAACATCTTAACTATGGGTAATTTTAATAAGTAAAAAGTGTTTACACTTTTTTTCAGTTTCTTTTCATTTTACTGATCTTTTTCTTGAAAAACTTGTGTACAAAATATGTATAAATCACTTAAAATAATTGTTTTTTTTATAAACATTTATAAGCTTAATTTAGATATGACAAAATCTGTATTCTCTACATTAATTAATATCATTGGAGATACAAATACTCTATGTATTAATTAAAATAAAAAGTAAGGATAATTTTTTATAAACAAGTGTTTATTTTTCTTTTATTACAAAAATTATTACTTACAAAAAAATTATGTGCACACATATAGCTTGTACAAGAATAGTTAGTTTTTTTCAAAAATACGCTTAACTTAAGGGCTTATATTTATAAATTTGTAACATCATTAAATAATCTCAAGTTTAAAAAAATTTTATTATTGATACATTACTGAACAATTTATATTTTGTGCAACAACATTGTGATATTTAAATTAACGTAATGTTCAACTATGGTGATAAAAAACAAAATCAACAAATAACAATGAAATAGTAAGTACAAAATTTAGTACAATATTATAAATAAAATGTAAAGGCACCATAAAACTAGAACACTGAAAATAATCACTGTTCATTTTTTAATTTACTACCATTTTATAAAAATTCGAAAATCTATTCCAATTGTAAAAGGTGTGTTTGCTCACTGCTTAATTTAATCTTGTGGAAATGTTTTTAAAAAAAATTAATTATTAAATGAAAGATTTTTATCACATTTCGAAACTTGGAATGTAAAATTAACTTATAAAATTGCATATACGAAATTTAATTTTTAATTTAATAATAAAATAGTTTATTCTCAACTTGAAATTATTTTATTAAAAAATTATCTAGAAAGCTATATTAATAAAAATCATTCTTTCTTAAACACATGAATATCAAAACGCAAACATTTCCAAAAGAGCAACTATTCCAATGCACCATAGCAAGCTTATGACAAATAATGTTTTATAAACACTTTTATGTATACTTCTTATTTACTTTCAACCATCTATAAATAAAAATTAAACAAAGCACTTTAGAATAATCTATTTCAAGGAAGATAGTTAATAGCTTTTGACAACTTAAAATCTAAAGAAAAAAAAATCGTCGATTTCTCATTTCAAGCACTTTTTCAAAATGCCCTAGCTAAAAACTACCTCAACACTTTACAAAAATTATCAGTTATTGTATATAATATGTATATCTACATACGATGTAAAAAAATAACCATTCTTTAACAAGTCCGAAAAAAATTAGCAAAATCCTCCGCAGCATCCTCGTCGCCCTCTGCATAGCGTTATATGTTTCCACAGGATGCTCAATAGCAGTCCAGTACATTGATGTCGGATTGACTGCTGACGATAATGTCTTCCATCACGGAATCGAAACTGTTGGTGTGACTCTGCAGCCACGAGGTGCGCTGGTCGAGGTAGCCGTCAAAGTCGAAGTTCAAAGTGGTGCGCAGGAACTCCTCGCGGTTCACGCGGCCAACCTTCTCGAGGGTGTCCCTGCCGCGACCCTCGGGCGTGTCGCCGTCCATTTTCATGGACTCACTGTAGATGGAGGCAAGGAGGTTCGTGTCGTCGGCGTCGACAATCTCCTTGATGATGTTCTCGACGTAATTGCTGCTCTGACCCTCGGCGTCGTCGCTAGGTCGCGGCGGCGAGCGCTTCACGTAGTTGACGTCGATGGTCGCGCTATCCTTCGGCGAGGGCCACGTCGGTATCGGCTCGTCGATCTTGTACTCCAACAGCAGCCGGCGCAGCTCGGAGATCACGCGCGCCGACGTCCTCGCCACCTCCAGGTCGCTTTCGTCCCTCAAACATACCAGCAGCACCTGCAAATAAAGGCGCAGCGAATTAATTAAAAAATTCTTAATATTAATGTTGAAAGCTATAATGTGACGTTAATTTTCATATCAGCTAAGTAGGAAAATGAAATGACATTTTTTTAATCGCTTTGATAATCTGTAATGACGATGACTTTAACTATGACATGAACCTTTTTATATTCTTAATCTTAATATAGCTCAACAATGAGTAAACAATAACTTTAGAATCTACTAAATCGGTATGACAATTATCTTTTGGATTAAACGAAAAGTATGACATGATCAGTTTTTCTTCATATATTAAATTAAAGTAAAGTTCATACCCCAAGACAAAATTGCCTAGCCAGTTCATCGAGAGCTTTGTTAAGCCTCTTCTTAATTTCGATTGAGTCGAGCGAAACTATTTTCCTGTGTTCTTTGGAGAAAGTGACGCTTGGAAAGTGGCCGTCCAGCATACCCTGATCGGTCAGATGTGACTTTATAAAGACATTCCAGAATTCTAATGCATTCACTTTAACTTCCCAGTGCAGATCCAAGACCGCGGCCACAGTCATCGCCGTGCTCATCAAACTGACAGTCGTCTTTCTACATTAAATAAAGTAACATAAAGTTTCTGCAATAAACATTCATTTCAAAGAACCAACAAATGTTCATAAGTTTCGTTAATACTTACGGCCACGATCTATGCTCATAAAGGGCTGTCAACAACGTTACTGCTTCTCTCCTGACAAGAGCTTCACTCTCGTTGTAGATCAAATTCATTGCTAGCTCCTGAAATAGGGAGGTAGAAAATAAAATCTGAGTTTCTGTTAAAAATTTAAAATTCTAACAAATTAAGTACTTACTACTAAATTCATTTGACACAGTAACTTTTCCCACAGCATGTTTATCCTTACTGAGGTGGCGATGAAGCTGAGAGCGGAGGCTCGCACGTAGATTTCACTGTCGTTCTTCACGAGGTCAACCGCCACTTGCAAAAATTGATTTTCCAATAACAAGCACTGATAAGGTGGATATTCTTAAAAAAAATCAAAGTTTTTTTAATTAATTTACAATGCATGTAATTTATGTAATCGGCATTCATAAATGAAAAAATATAATTTCATAACAGAAACTTCGAGCAAAGTTGAACTCACTTTTTTCTGAAAGGCATGCTATGGTTTTGAGGATTTCAAGTACACTGTCCTGAACCTCCCAGCTTTGGTGGTGTATTCTCTTGAAGAAGGTGGGGCCGATTTCTCTCGTTTGCTCGTCGAAGTCAACTAGAAGTGCGAGGTTGGGAGGCATGAAGTTCTCGATTGCCAGTTTGCACGTTTTCAAGGCTAACATGACGATCTACAAATGCATATAGCAAAATCATGTTCTAAGTGAAAAAAACAAATTTTCTTTGAATTATTTCAAAAAAGCGAATCAAGAGTTTGTAATGCTACACAAATGTAACGAGCTAATTTTAATTTAATTTTAATGTAACAATCACAAGCTTATTTCTGTGAATATATAAATTGTTATTTAATGTGATTCTATTTTTTTAATATTTTTTGATATTTTTATTATTTTCAGATATTAAATGATAAACACGGATTTCAACCTTAATTACAATGAGTCTTTAAACTTGGCAGCAAATAGTATTTATGATTTTTTTTCACAAGCTGACATAACTAGTTGCTAGAGTAATTGCATTTTGATTGTTGAGATGGCATTGAGTTATTTTTATTTTTCTGTAATCACTTGCTCAAACTTTGCACACCTTTTTTCTATTTTACTCTTCAAATCCTCGTAAAATTAAACAAGAAATTATAAAGGTAGGAACAACTAAAGTTAATTTTTATGTAAAAATGAAATGTAATAAAAATATAATCTACCCTCTAAATATATTACCTTCATTTGAACATTAGCATGATTGAGAATATCCTGAGCGATAGAAAGAACGCAGATCGTCTCTACGCACTCTTGCCACTTCAGCTTGAATTTCTCCGTGATGATGTTGAGAGCGTTCAGCAGAGACGCAAGGAGTATGGGCTTGTCGACGATAGGGTCGCCGGCGAGAAAGTAGCGGAATCTCTTTCGGTGCAAAGTCGATGGTGAGTTCGTAGTTGATTCTTCATTCTCAGAATTGTTATCGTACACAAAGTTTTTCAGTGTGTGACACAACATTTGGAACACCAATACTGCCTCTTCCTACAATTAAAAAAAAATTATATTAGGATGTTTAAGTAAATATTTTACATCGTCTAATAGTAGTGAATGAATTATTTTTAGCAAATTACCCGAGTCATAACATCTACAAGTTCTACCATATGATCGACAGTGATTTTGCAGATGTTCTCCATTGGCAGATCATTTTTCAATAGTACATCTCTCACATTGTAACACAGCCTTTGAACTGGTGTGCATGTTAATTCAAAAAGTTTATCAATAAATTGCTCAAAGAGGTAATGCTGGTTGCCTGTTTTTGGCTTCATTGTTACACACAATGGTAACATCTATAATTACAATTAAAGAATTACTTAATTAATTTTAAATATTATGTTAAATAAATAAAGAAAAGCATTTAATTCTTTATAATTACCATTAATGCAATTGCCTGAATTTCAAACTTGTAGGGACTATCAGGCTTTATTTCTAAGTGCTTTAATTTGTTTAACTTCTTCCAGTAAATCATTCCCAATTTCTGAGATATTACAAAATCAAGTATATACTTTTTTGAGATCAGCATGCTCGCAGTGTAACAAAGTCCAACACAAAACTGTTCAAAAGTTTTTTCATTAATTTCTTGACTAACTTTAATTTTATCTCTTAAGTTTGCAAAACTGAGGAGTTTTAACAGATGGAGTACTGTTTTTATTAATGGTGTACTGATGCTAACTTCAAATATAAGTTTGACACGACTTTCAAGAGAAGTAAGTTCCTCAAACATAAGAGAAACTGTATTGTCAAAATCATGAAATGTCACGTAATCTATAATTATTAATAATAGCTCCATCGTTGATAGTAGAAGATTGTGCTGATTAGCAAGGGCATCTTTATCTAAAGAAAAGATATGTCATTAAATAAAAGTAATCTATCTAGCAGATATTAATTTATAAATAATTCATAAAATCTAAACTTACTAAGATTTAAGTTGTGGCTGTTACTTTGGCAATCATTAGTAATGCTTATTATTGGTTCGGTAATGGATAATATAATGTCTGAACATAAATTTTTGTTATCGCACTCTTTGAGAAGCAACAAGGCTAGAAATTTTCGACTTTCTCGTGTTACATATAAGGTGTGATTAACTTGTGAAAACCTTAATACTTCTTTCCAGGCACCTAAAATTTTTGTAATTATTTTCTAAAATGAAATAGCTGCAAGATTGAATTCAAATTAACAAAAATTTTTCATAAATCGAATATTACCTTTTTGTGCTATCCAATTTCTTCCACTTTGATGTTCAACCAAATCCATAAGCATGACTACAAAGGCCATTTTCAAAGATGCTGGTAGATTTTCATTTTGAAATTCAAATAAATTCCATGCTTTATTAAAGACATCATTTTGAACTAAGTTCATAAAAGTTACTTCTTGCTTAGACACTAAGCCCATTAATTTTATAGTAAAGGCTGCTCTACTCTGACATGGCTTAAAACTTTCATTCCATGTATTTACAGCTTGAACTATCCAGTCGCATAATAATTGATAAATGACTTTATTACCTGAAAAAGAAATATAACTTAAAGAATCTTACAAACAATTTGATAAAGGCAAAATTTGATCAGAATTTTTTTTTTCTTAAAGACTTAATTAAGTTATTAGCTAAAGGCAGCTTGAGCTTTGATTGACACAAATAGATGGATAATCCTCTGCGCAATACCTACCGCTCTTTACTTTCTCCGTAATGTGTGTCAATAGTACATCCAAATAAGTTGGTAAAGCAACTTTGTAATCCTTCGACAGGAATAACTGCAGGACCTGCTGCAGTTTTGATTTGGTCTCTTCACTTGTCGACATTATGTGTCATTGACAAAACTCAATGAAAAATTGCGAAGAACTGATAAGAACTGCAAAGAAATTGAAATCACTGTTCGGTCCAAAGTAAACTACTAAGGCTTGTACAAATATTGCACCAAACACTGCAAAACGATTGAATTCCACCAGAGTAAAATATTTTTTGAAACATTCCATTAAAAAAAGAAAAAAAAGAAGCACGCTGCTAACAAAAGAACCTTACTCTCAGCAATCAACAAGTGAATAAACAGTGAGTGAGCAGATAAGTTTTCATGCCTTATACTCACCTTCCGAATCTTAGCTAATCAACTACGGCGATGGTGTAACTCTCCTCGAAGCTCATCACTGCAAACCGCGGATAGGTTGTGTTTACAAATAATAATGTAGAATGACCCCCGGTCCCCCGCCACGCACCTTGAGCAGGTAACTAATATAACTGCACCACACTCCCCACTTCCGCGTAGAAAAAAAAAAACGCGGATTTGTGCGTCGTCGAGTCTGCTATTGCTCGGAAAATTCTCCTGCCGTAATCACTCGAAAATGCAAATTGCCGGAGGAGGTACCGCGTTGCGCTCAACTTCTCTTTTACCCTCTCCTTCGGCCGTTTAAAGGACCGTGTACCTATAAATTACTGTATATCGGTGCACCTGCACTCGGGATGTGCGCGGGCCGTTGGATCAGCCACTTTTCTGAAAAAAAAAGAGACGCGTTTGAGTACTTATGTATAGTGCTGTAGTTTGCGACCTCCACCATCGTCCATCACCGGGTCTTATTAATTTATCTTGCGTGAATATGTGTTGAGTGCACTTACACTGCTGTAGTAGTAAAGAAATCGCTATGCTTCCTGCGAGCTTTTAACTTTTTTGAGCCTTGAATGCCGCGAGGTTAAGCAGGTTGCAGATATCTGTATGATTTTATCTGTTGAGCGATAACCGAAATGCAACCCAAATTACCGATGGAGAAAAAAGTTCAAGGATTCGTCAAATTCAAAATTTCAATTTTAAGTTACTTTAAAACGTAGTATATAAGATAGAAAGGGTTCACGTACAATTAATCTGGTTAGTTCAGAATGTGTTCTATAAAACGAATTCCGAAATTTTTTTTATAAATGTAAAGTAGGTCATAAAAGTGAAGTAAAGTGTTTAATTTTTGTAAAGGTTAAATCGATTTAAGTTTTTCGAACATTTTAAACATACGAACATTTTTTCAATAACATTTTTATTAGAACTGGAACAAAATTTAAACTGCAAATGTACTAGAATTATAATTAGAATAAAATTTGTTCGATTCCTAGTAAATTTTAAAAGAAACTTACTGTAGTAAGCCTTGCAAGAAACTATTGTAATCTTTTCAATATTTTTAGTTCGTATACAAGACTAGCCATTTATGTTACTGGAGCATCTTTCTCTTCGTAAGTATGTACATACAAAAATTTCATTTTATTAATTTATCGAATTCTTTTCAGAATATTCATATTTTAAAGCCCAACTATACACACTCATAACGTCCATCAATTTAAGTAAAAAAACAGGAAAATAACGTCAACAGTGCAACAGTCACACTCGCAGCCGCAACAGTCAAAAGTGACAGTAAAAAAAAAAACAAGAAAAAGTGAAAAAAAAATGAGCAGGCGACCGCACAGCTGATTTGGTAGCCGAGTACAGTTCACGTGCAGTTTCCCGCGTCCAGCAGGTAATCATATTGCATTTACATACAATCCGCCCGCGACCCGCGACCAGTGGAACCCCTGCCCCCGCGGTAAGCGCGCGCGAGCGTACGCTCGTTACGTAATTATATTTTCCCGTGGCGCACGTCAGCGCGCCTGCCCGCCGCCCCCACCCGTGGGGTGGCCCCCGACCCTAACCCCACTTTTGTTTTTTTTTGTCGCGGGGCGTGCGGAGGAGAGGGAGAGCACCTGCACACGGGCCGCGGGGGGATCACTCGCGCGCTTCCTGGTGTGCACCGCCTCCTCGACGGCACCTCCGCGGCCTCGGCGGTCCCGCGACCCCGGGCTACTGTTCGCGTAGTGCGAGTAGGTAGGGAGGGTGTGCGATTATGCCAGTCCGGGCCGGGGGATCGAGTGCGCGGCTCGGGTGAGGAGGAGGCGAGCAGGGCTAGTGCGGAGCGTCGACGCGGTGCCGCCGCCGACGGGCATCATGTGGAAAAGGCTGCTTTGATGAATTATGCTTCTATTTTTACAGGTCTTATTTTTGTCACGAATCTTGTACTTGTTGAGCATTTAAATTTACGTTGCTTTCGGGCATAAATGCTCCGAACTGGCTTTTACGTGCGTTTCTCGTGATTTTTCGCGGATTGACATTGGGTTTTCTTTGTGAACTGATGGTTTTGCGCTCGTGGATAGTTTTCTAGTTTTCTTCTTCTCTTTAGTTTTAGTTCTATTTTAGAAAATCGAAAATGGTAGGTGAATACATAATAATTTGTGGATACGATCCATTTTAGACTCCAGAATGAAAGAATTGCCTTAAATGCAAGTCTCGCAAACTGTGAGGCCTCAGTATTTCTAAGTTGTGCTCAATTTCCATTTTCATTGATGTAGCATTTACCAGCTAAACACAGGTATTTTAAATATATTTATTTATAACATTGGCTTGAAAATAACAAGATCATTAAAATTTTATTTTATCATACTTTTTTAAGCAATGGAGGTCAGACAGGGTGAAGGTGTTGAGAAAGATGAGAAGAAAAATGAGGATAATTATGAAAGTTTGGGTCTATCTACAGGGGATGCACTAGAAATTTTACAGAGGGACATTAAAAGAATAATAGAAGAGTATGAAAAAGAGAGCAAAAAGAACAAGTACGTCAATTAATCAAAACTAATTTATTTCACAAGATTATTATTGTTTGTTTAAAAACTTTGTTTATAGGAAATATAAAGGATGGTTAAAAGACGCTATGCATCACAAAAGTCAGTACACCACATTCTGTTGGACCTCAGCAGTTGCACTTTTAATGAGTGCAACCATGTTAATTATTTCTTTTTTTATTGGAAATTATTATGAGTAAGTTAAAGGAAAGACAGATTTAAGAAGTTATAAAAAAAGATATCGGAAAGAAAATGTTGTATTTACTTTCAAATACTTATTTTAGGTTTTCTTATTGGCCTTTCGAAGGAGTTATTATAATATCACTTGTTGTGTTCAACTGTATTTTAGTTATTTCTGACAATAGATTTCGACATCTTGAAATTCTTCACAGGGTCAAAAATCTTGTTAAACAATTAGAAGGTAATTTTTGAAATGTAGAATTCATTTTACACCATTAAAATAATCCTCTGTAACTTTCAGCTGCTAAGTCAAAATGTTTCTGGAAACCAGAAAATTATCCTCACTTGTGCAGTCCACTTTCTCCTTGTATCACTTTACAATGGACGTATCGAGATGGCCACATAGTAAATTTGCCTTGGGCTTTATTGGTTGCTGGAGATGTAATAGTAATAAAACCAGGGCAACAAGCCCCTGGTTATTGCATTCCTTATGACGTGAGTTTTATTTGAAGTGTATTAAAACATAATAAATTGTAATAAAAATTTATCCAAATTTTTGTTCGTATTTCTTAGGATCCAGAAGCACCAGTATTACATGCACGTGAAGTTTATAGTCCTCCAGTCCACAGTGGGAGTACTTTATTTTCTGCACCACAAGCTCGCACCCCTCTTTGTAATAAGATTTACAAGCTACAGGAGACTCCATATCTATCAAACTTGCGAATGGCTTTGGATATGGCCTTGGATAAACCAGTAACTTTCCACAATCGTGAACGTCACTTAGTTATGATTTGCTGCATCGAGCAACTCATTTATCCAATTCTTCTTATACTTTTATTCATATTCAATCTCATGAGGTATTTTTATTTGGTTGAATATGTTGGAGTTGGGCATTGGACGGAATTGTTACTGTCACAACCAGTAGCTGTTACATTGCCACTGCTACCTGTAGGTTTTCCAGTGTGGTGGATAGTACTCAATTGCTTTGGTATGGCTAGATTTAAAGCTCTTTTTAAATTATACCAGTCATCGAAAAAAACTCAGGTAAATTGTAAAGAAGTAATGTGATTGTATTGCTTTGAAAAATCACTGAAGAATGTTAAATTTAGTTTTTAGATCCTTTCGAGGAAAGTACAGATCCAAATCATCCAGAAGTGGTATATAATTGGACAGAATTATCAGGATATTTTTTGGATATTATGTTTGGAAAAGAGCATATGATGACAAGGTCAGCAAATATTTTACATGTACTTGGTTCTGTGACAGTAAGTTTCATTCTTTACAATTTAATTGCATAAAATTTTGTTAAACGATTGTTACACAATTCATTTTTTAATAAAAAATAATTTTTAGGCTTTATGTTGCGTTGACAAAAAAGGAATTTTATCATGGCCAAATCCAACAGCTGAGAAGGTTTTTTTTCTACGAAATGTGAATCCAAATACAAATCCCAACACCAATCCAGTTTCGCGAACATCGAGGTACGTTTTCGTCTAAATTCCATTACTTATTAAAATAAAAGTATTAATGCTTATATTTTTTTCCTTTAAACAGTATGGCTAGTCTCAGTAAGTCAGTCGATCCAAACCATCCAAGTGAGAGTACAAAGCAGGAATCCAATAGAAATTCTTTCGTTCATCACGGTAATAATTTTATCCCAAATATTACCTAAAACAATTAACTTATTTTTTTAAGAATCAGCAAATTAACCAAATATCACGATAATTTCCTTCCATTTCCAGAAATGTCTCATACGGTGGCCGAAGTGCTGGACCTGACGCATGACCGTGCGCTGCCGTTTAAGCTACAGTTTGACGACCATTCGTGGCGCCAGCACCTAAACTCGCTGAAGCCGCTCGGACTGGCGATCCTTCTCAACACCTGCAATATGGACACGCAGGAACATTACACGCAATTCTGCTGTCATGTCACCTGTGAAGCTCTGCACAACGAGAACCTCGTACCTGTCACCAATCGACGGTATTACAAAAGATTCGAACAAATCCCGCGTTCCTCAGAGATGGACGGAACAGACATTTAAGTCTGATAAAATTTTTGTAACAACAATTACCGGACGATTCCAGTCGCAATTTGCTATTTATTGAATTGTTTGAGTTTTTCTTTTGCATTTTTTCATACTCTTTAATTATTTTTAATTCAGAAAATTCTTTAGCATTAGAAACATTTTAAAGTAATCTACTTAGCATCTGTTTTGGTTGCAACTTTGATATCAATATTAATGAAGAAATTAGTCCATCTCTGCTTAGTTAAGTATAAGAATAAAAATCGATTCCAATTGTTTAGCAAATGTCATTGCAATAGCTTGTTTTATCTTGTGTTAAAGCGATTGAGTTTAATTTTATTTTTATTTTGCTACTGTAACAGTCCAGCATTGCGATTTTCTTCAGGTCATTCTGACAACTGCTTGATTATTTACCGACTCATTTTCTGATTTCTATTCATATTTAAAGATATAAGAACGTTGATACAGATTGTATTGATTAATATAAGAACATTTGGTCTGAAAAATACATTCGCTTTAAGTTGTTCCAAATAGAAAGAGAGTCGGTAATTTGAAAGCTTCATCAAGACTGAAGAACCTTAATAACCCAATAACTGCGAATCGATTGGATTTTCCTATAACAATGAATAATATATGAAAGCGAAATTAAAATTTAAATAAAAATATGTTTGCTGTGAAATTTCAACTAACAGCGGGCATGACATGTCCGTCAATTGTGCTAGTAGCTGCCAGACAAATGCCGAGGATAAAAGTGGGTATGAAGGGAAAGATACAGTGCAAAGCTCGAGGCAAATGTATTTAGTCGACGAGTCAGGAAGTCTTGGACAAATGTGGTCAGTCGCTATTATAAATTAAAAAAAATTAATTCTGTATTATATTGATATTATACCTCTTCAAGATCTCTGTGTAATAAGCAGTACTTCGATATCTGTATTCTTTCTCCAGTTTTTCCGATATCTAATCGCAATCAAAGTCTTTAAATTTAAAAATCAATTTAGATTTTAATTACTGTAAAAAAATAATTTTGTAATTTTCATAACTGTGATTGCGAATGGATAACGAGAAATTGTAACTGTCATCTGTATTGGTGGTTGGGTAAAAGGCTCCATGCATATATTAACTTTCCATAACATTTCTTTTCTTCCTGTGCCAACTGTGATGCTTGCTTTTTCTGCTTCTTGTTGTGCATTTTTTTTATACTCTATGTACTTTCCATTTATGTATAAATCATTTATTTATTTTTCACGCGGAATTAATTTTCAAGGTGCCTCTGTGAATTGGCAAAGCAAATTGGATTCAAAGAGCAAGCCAAGGAGATTTTCCAATTGGAGCAGCAGCTATCAACTTTTAGACACGTGGTGCGTGTAATTAAATACAAAGTTTTATAAACTTTATTTTTAAAAATTCATATCTAGATCCATAATTTGTTTACCATACTAAAGAGCGGAAATTATTTTGATTTTAGCAACCAGAAACGGCAAAGCGGGACATAAAGTTCGCACGCTCACTGAGCATTGCAACGAAGCTGAAATTTCCCTTTCCGCATATGGTAGCGGTGGTTGTACGCGAGAGAAACGGTGGAGGTCTCCAACTGCTGTCTCAAGGCACCGCCGATATCATCCTTGACTCCTGCATCGAGTTCTGGGACGGACACGATCTCTGTCCTCTATCTGAGCCCGACAAGTAATTTATAATTCATTACACATTTTCTAGTATCTTTTTCTAAAACTATATAAAACTGCTAATCTTACTGATTTTTATTTATTATTTTAGGATTTTGTTATAAATATATCAGTCTTATATTGAAATTTTTAAAATTAAATTATTAAAATTTAATTTGATCTGATTAACTTTTCATTATTTTAAAAACGAATTTTGTAATTAATTGTAATCGTAATTTCCTTAGGAAAAAGGTGCAGGATTTTTACAACCGCACCAGCCTTACGTCGTATTGCACGGCCTTCGCCTACAGGCCATTGACGCGCAATGTCAGCAACAAGTTGTCCAACATATATCTGGAGCTTCCATCAGAGAGCAAACACCTGTACGCACCGCATCGCAGTCCTACTCCGTTGCCCTTTGACTTTAAGAACGTGCTAGATCCGAGGATAAAAGGTCTACTCGGTCAATTTCATTCAACCGGTGGGTTTAAAACTTTGTTATTTGCCTTAATCCGTACTAGTAAAGTATGGCAATTGCGAAAAAATGTTGCAATTATTTTTACAATTGCTTAATTAAAGTTTAAGATATTCGCATATTCGAATTGTTATTTTTCTAGATACTTCTTTCGTGTGAGATAAATATTAACGTATTCCATTTTTTTAGATTCATTGCTGTGTAACGAAACCAAAGAGGAAGAAGTGAACAGCATCGATAGCTGCTTCGAGCTTCAGTGCAATCAAATTTTTATCGGTATGGTGACGATGCAATACCAAGCTCAAACTGACATGGTAGATATTAATTTCCTTGATAGATCAGGTTAAAAATCCGTTTAAATGTGCAAAAAAAAAATTCTTTTTATTATAGGTACAGCTGATAGAACAGTTGGAGCGGGCCTGCGTGAGGTTCGTGCACTTCAGCAAGGAGAACGAGCTGCGATCCCGAGTTTTTTCCGAGAAGATGGGCCTAGAGAGCGGCTGGAATTGCCACATCTCGCTCCTCAGCGAGCGCGCAAGGTACCGGACCTCATTCGAGGTCGAACGCCGCGATCGGTTCTATCGCGACTGAAACGCTTTCTTTTCGGACGAACGTACAGTTCTTTTTTTTAGGCTATTATTGGCTAACCAATAATATATTTTTACCTACTTAACTTTTCATTTTTTTGTTTTTAATTTACATAGATTATATAACTATGTGATCTAAAGTTAAATATTACTTTCTTTAACAGAAAACTCTTATTTTAAAGGTGTAGCCAATGATGAGTAGATCTTTTATGTACCAGGGATAATTTTTGTTACTAATTTGTCTTTTTCATGTCTATTGTCTATTCTTACAACTTTACAAGAAATAATTATCTGTCAATGTGCTTGTACATGTGGAATAATTATTCTCTCTAATTCTGCTTCTATGATTTCTTATCATCACGAAAAATAAACTGCGCATGTTTACAGGAGGCAACAGTGGCTCGAGCGATTTCCGCACTTGTCCTCATCATATATGTCTGTCTATACCTATTAAGTTTTCTTACGTTACTTTTCGTTTTGTCTGCTTCATTCCTTTAATAGCTTCGCAATTTATTTATTATTTTCATCGTTTTCATTTTTAAAAAATGCTTTATTCTACAAGTTAAACAAGGATTGCGCTTATGTTTTAATGTAATATGAAATATTTTATTAGCACTTATGTTATTCACAAAGAAACAAAAAAATTATGAACTTTCCTCTTCTCAATAAATTTAATTACTCTTTATTACAAATATTTCATTTAGGATTTCATTCACTCATTGTTTAAAAAATAATTTTTAAAATGCGGTAGCTCTTTAATACCTCAGTTGCTTTCAAACATTCTCATCTATCTTTTGTTGAGTAAACTGAAATTAAACAGAATTTTATGAACGAAAACTAAGGCATTCACTTTTAATACAATCCTCATAAGGGCACATAAAATTTTTATGTTACAACGACTATCAATGAATCGAATAAATCTTTCCGTTTTAAACGCTAAACGTCCATACATACAACCAGCCATGTAATAAATCGCTTAAAAAAACATACTCATCAAATGTATCGCCTTCACGCTTTCCACAAATCGCTTAAGCACTGCGCTTACAAATCTTGAAACAAACTACTCATCAGTATCGGCATGCATCGCACCTCGCAAATAAAAACTCAAATAAACTCGTCGCCACGACTGTCGGTGAAAGTCGCTAAGCTCGTCCCGCTCGTGACACTCGCGTCAGAACAAAACGACCCAGCGCGCCTACGAAGCGACGCTTGGCGTGTATGCACGAGCGTGAGGATGAATGATAATAAAAAACGATACCAGACACAGAGTGCACTACTAACACAGGTCGGAGAGTCCAGTGGGCTGGTGGGTGAGCCAGGCGGCGGCCATGTCCTCGCCGGCGGCCTCGCAGCGGCACTACCACCATCGCGCCGACGAGGCCAGCCAGTTGCTTGACCGCGTCTCCCCCCGGTACGTTGCTCTCTTGGTCCAGACTCCTCTTTTTTTATACTTTTCTTTTGAAGCGAAGATCCGAAGGATTCAAGGAAGATTAGCGGGCGTATAGGATTTCAATTTTTTTCTTGGCGATCCGTGAGACTCGTGAACGATGAACAATTGTTTTTTAATTTTTGATTTAATGAGGGAGTAATTGTAATTGATTCTTTTATAAGGGAGTAATTGCAAATGTGCAGCAGAGTTCGCTGATGATTCGATTCAACGGAAACCGTGAGGCAAGGTATTACTAGTAATTTATGACTGGCTGACTTAAAATTGACACACTCTACTAGACTATACTTAATCGCTTACTTAAGCGGATGATCACCTGAAATATTTTCATTGGTTACAAAAAATACTTTGTTACTTTATACATTTATTCATAAAAAGAGCGGTCACAATCTAAATTTATGTATTTTTTAAATTTAAAAATAATTGATTTGCATTCATATAATGATAATTTCATTCACGATTAACAGACATCATTCAGTAACACTGTGTTTTAATGCAACGCAAACTGCATGCATGTAAACGTTACTAATGACTACTAAACTTTTACTGCAATAACTGTGATTTAGATTAACATGTCGATGTATTACTTTCACACATACATTAACATTTTACTGTTAAGTTTATGGATATGATCGACGTGATTTTTGAAATTTTTGATGTTTGCGAATAAAAAAAAGAAAAAGAAGGTGTTACTTTGCAGTGGACAATTTTTATGATCGAAAATTACATTTTTGTTTAGGTTGTTACTATTGATGTTAGAAGGCATTTTGATTTTTTTTAATAACGTGCACTGTATAGTTAAAAAACTGAAATGCAGAAGTGGTTCTGGTTTACGAACGATGTCAATTATATACAACCGATCTTTAGAACGAAAGCTTTTAGATAAAACGTGTATTTTGTGATATGCTCATTTAAAATTTTCTTTAAGATATGGTCGACATCGGTCTTCAACTTTTGAACGGCTCTGTGATTATATTAACAAAAATGCAATATATTTAAAGTTGACAAGGTCTGTTTTCATCGATTAAAAAATTGTATTCTTTATATTGCAATGAATAATCTAATTTTTTAAATGAAATTCTTTATAATAATTACTATATAGTAATCTAATCTTGATTCGAAGTTCTCAGATTGATGAAAAGCACCGTAGAACATTATAAACATTGAACTTAAAAGTCGTTCGAAGATTTTCAAAATTTATTATAATTTACGTCAAAAGTCCAAATAGTTTTAAAAGTAAAATTCTCTTTGTTAATTCCTTAAAATTATACGAATTAATTCAAGGAATTAACACTAAACGTTAACAGACCTTCTTAAGACGTAAACAAAAAGAAACTATCAATGTCTCGCATCTCCGGAAGCTTGCCTAGATGGAACAAAAAGCAAAGACACGATTAAAAAAAATCCTTTGACTTGTTAGCGTGCATGCGATCTTTAAATAAACTCGCAATAAAAATCCCTCGATCTGGCGGAGTAATCAGACAGTATAATTGAGGTATGTGTTTCGGGGGCGGTTGCAGCTCGAACCTGGACAACAGCCGGGCGATGAGCATGTCGGCGCCGTCGGCCATCAACACCGACATGTCGACGGTCAAGTTCGAGAACGAGGCGACCGAGTGGAACGGCGACGGACCGGACAAGCCCCAGCCGAAGAGCGCCTTGAGTCACAGGTGAGTCCAGTCTCTTGCCGTCGATTCGATTCGATTACACTGCATATTTTGCAAATAATGTATAGGTATGTTTTGGAATATTTTTTTATTCATTTTTGAATTTTTGCTCCAAATGTTTGAAGAGAAGTTTATTAATGTTTTTGAATTTGTGGCGTACGAGCTTAAGTTGTAATCCACAGGCAACAAACATCGGAGGATCGGCCACAAATTTGTAATGCATATTTCATTGATCTGTATAATTAATAATGATTTAGAAGTGTATTTGATCACCAGTACAGTAGTAGCAAGTACTACAGTAGCAGTGCTCAACACTCCGTATATACACACATATGAATAAGATGTCAATTTTTTTCAGTCGTGTAAAAAATTAATCATAAATTGGAATTGTTAAAAAATAACCATAAATATGCATAATCTGTCCAATGTATGGTTAATTATTTTAAAGGATATAGACTAAAGTTACTATTGGTATAAATTAAATTACTTAGATACACTTCACGTCAGTGTCGTTTTAAAAGAACAATAGATGCGGATAATTATTAACTTAATTATTAGTTTAGATTTTTTTCTCTTTTAATAAATAAATAAATTTATAAAAAATCATAAAAATAATAATATCTATAAATATCTATACATTCCTATACTTAAAAATAAATAAAAGAAAAGTAGTTTAGTATTATCGCAGACATGTACATTCTTATTGTCACACTCAATACTAAAAAAGATCACTATGCTTCTTCACTCTTATAAAAAAACTATCCCCACGCACTTACGGTACTTAGCATTATTTTATAAAAGAAAATAAAAATAAAATTAGCGACAGTAGTTAAATAGCCTTCGTGAATATTTATTAAACCAATATATCGATGCTAATCAGCGTTCGAATTACAGGGAGCAGGAGACAGTGCGGAGCGAGGACAGTGTGCTGGTCCAGAGTATCGACCTGGGCTCTGGCCAGGAAGCCTGGAGGTCGCTGAGTTGCCTAACCGACAGCACGGAGCAGAGTGCCCCCGTCAACTTCGACTTGTCCAACAGGGTTAGTGTGAACATGCGATTATGAAGTCGATTTAATAGAAGGTTCACTTTATACATCAAATGTCTAGTAAAGATTTAAAAAAAAATAAAGCTTTTGATTTATGGTATAACAAATACATACTTATAAAGCTTAATGAAATTAAAGCGACAGCAAAGTTTTAAATAAATTTAAAGAAAATTTATTTTCAAGCGAACTACCTTGAAAAAAATTATCTTTTTATTTTGCATTTTTTAAATAAACTTCTATAAATAAATGGGCACATTTAGAACAGAACGGTAATGGACCCCGAGTCCGCGAGCCTCTTTGAAGGATAATTATATAGATCATTAACAAAACGATTTAAATTTTCAGGCGAAGCTGCCGCGAGGCATCGATAAGATAAGGCCGCATATCGAGCTGATCGACAACGTGCCGTTGCTCGTCTCGCTGTTCACGGACTGCAACACGGCGGTGACCCGGGAAATGCTGCACATCATGCAGGACTACGGCGAGGTCGTCTGCGTCCTCGGCTCGTCCGCCAATGCCGAGAACATGCCTATTTTTATGCAGGCCGACGCCGCGTAAGTTCGATCGTACTCCTCTGTTTTTTTATCATCGCAGCAGGTTCCTTTTTGGAGTACGAGAAATTTGCGTTATAAAGCGAATAGTTTGTTATGTATACTGATGAATCCTTCCAACAGAATTGTGTATTTGCGTATGCCTTAAAGCTTGTTGCGTGTTGTGGAATTTTTTTATTTTACTTTCTTTTATTTATGGTGCGACGTAGTCGAGCAAAGGTTATTATAAAAAAAAATTTTTATCAAAGAAAATACAAGTTATTAATATATTTTTTCGATGGAAGAGTTCAGCCCTTTTATGCAAAATTTATTATTATAACATAATTTCATGCCTCTGCTCAAGATCGATACAAAATTAATATTTATCATTAAAGTTTTTTTAAAGTTAAACAATTTTTAAGATTTTATTTAAAAAAATGCGAACTGAATTGTTAATTTTTTTAGATTAAAATCTTTGCTTTTTAAAAATTGATATAATTGAACAAAATCATGAAATTCTCACTTTTGCAATATAACCCTGAGATTATTTACAAGGTTGAACCACTCAATTACTAATCAAGAAACTATATTTAGTATACATTAACGCTTCGAAATAAATAAAGTAAACTCATTTTCTACAACTCCAATTTTTAATCAGCGACTCAAAACATCGAAAATTGTGACGGTACTAGACTCTCGACTAGACTTGTGAAATATAAAATGCAGTGACAAAATACGACTTTAACGTCAAAAACTTTCCAAGTCAAATTTTGATCGGCGCACTGGCGGTGCCCTTAGGGTGGCAGTAGGATATCTTGTAGATGGTCTCGAAGTCACCGACCGGCTTCTTCGCCACGTAAATGCCGCTGCGTGGCGTCTTCCGTCGCGTCATCACCGAACCTTTACGACCCTCGGCCGACAAGACAATTGCCCTTCTGCTGGGGGTCTTCGCGGTCGACTTGCTCGCTTTGCTCGGCGGCTTTCCTGCGTTCGGTTTCTCGCTCGGCATCGCGGCTCAGCTTAGTCGACGTATTTTCTCACTTTGCTTTTTGATTTCTTTCGATGTTATGTTTCCGACGACATGATAAACTGTTGGAAGAAACAAATGCTAGCGGGCTGCTTATGTTTTTGTAAAAGACGTCACAGTAGGGCGTTAGAAACAATTCTATTAGTTTGAATATTTCTATTACTTTAATGTATCTTTTATTAAAAAATAGTAAAATAAGCGTAAGGCCAGTTATTGAAACACGATTATTTTTTTTTTAAATTTATAGAAAATTTTGATAAAAAATCACTTGTTTATTAATAAAAAAATCTTGTATCATTCCTTTTTTTATAATATAATGTGTTAATTTCTTTTGTTAAGCTTTAAACTTAAAATAATTTGTTTTTGCAGAGTGGCGGTGGAGCCGTTGTATCCGCAAGTGTGCCAAAGAGTGCCTGTCCTGACGGCGCCTCGCGCGGAAGAGGGACCCTCACCGATCGACCTCAGCCGCAGCCTCAACTCCGTCGCTTGTTCGCTTAGCGTTAAGCGAGAGGACCCCATTGCGATCTACCACCTCGTCATGGAGGTCAAATTATTATATAAAAATTTTTTTTCTAAAAAAGCTATTGAATATCTTAAATAAAAAATTTATTTAACGAACGATTTTGTTGCTCGTTGCAGGCCCGTCACTACATGAAGTGCCTATGGAACTGCGTGCAATTCTGGCTGTGCTGCCTGGTGACGTTGTCGCTGGTGCAGGCACTCTCGGCCTTTCTACTGCTGCCTCCGCTCTTCAGCGTCGGCCAGGTCCTCTGGCTCAGTATCCTCATCGTGCCGCTACTCGCCGTCTCCCTCATCGGCACTCCCACCGACCCGACCATCATGCAGCGCGCTACCGGCAAGAACCAGTGCGCAATCTCTCGACAGGTGTTTACTTCGATCCTCTCAAAAGAATCATTCACTATTAAAATTCATTTACAAAAAAGAGATGCAGGTTCATTGTCAATTTTCTCATCCGTTCAGGTGGCAGTGTTCGTTTTGTGGTGCTACGGTAGCAAATTCCTACCGACGATTGTCACGGTGCTTGTTTGGCAATGCGTCTCACTGTTCATTCTGTGTTCGACCTACGCCAAATCTGAATCCGAGTGCTTCTACGTCTATCCCAACGTGACGAGCGAGTTCGCATGGGGCGGATGGGCACTCAAGTCCGATATGCTAGTCGTCGTTCAAAACATTGCGCTAGTAATAATAGTATTACATTTTGGTGAGTGGAGCTTCGGAGAATTCATGTTTGTTAATGATGAATATATGTTGTTCTTGAGATTAAAAAAGAAAGAAAAAAAAAGACAAATTAATTTAAAAAAATGTTTTTAAACTTTTTATCATCAAAGGAATTAATTATAGACTTGCTAATTAAATTGTTTTTATCATCTACAGTAACCATATCAGTAAGTTTCGTTCACCGGGAATATTGCATATGGCGGAGGCTACCATTCAATAATTGGCTATGGTTCATAACAGCCGTCTTAGTGTGAGTATATCTTCCATGATTTTTATTTCTTTTACAAATGGCTGTACGTACAATTTCTTTTTCTCTTTTACCTTAAAGAATATGTGCGCAAATGGCTTTTTCGGGTAATGCATTGTGCGATTACTGGAAGGAGGAAGACCAAAGAACTGAAAATTTCCCTTTCAATCTGCCCCTCTATTTCCTCGTCTCACTCCCACTGGTATTCTTCATCAACGAATTCGTAAAGTGGCAGGAAATCAAGTGAGTCGCTTAAAAATTAAAAACTCGTAAATTTAAAAAACTGACAGTTTCATTATAAAATTGATATATTACAGAGCCAACGTTAGGTATCAAAAGCGAGCTCGATTGGAGTTTACCACGAAGCTTGGTATGAATTCTCCGTTTTAAGGTGAAAACTTACGATCGTCCGAGTTTCAGCACTCTGCAATTTAACGCCAAATATCGTCAATTGACTGTACAACGTATTTTGCAAATCGATTTTTGAGGAAGCTACTTTACGTTACTGTCAATTCTTAACATTTTTTTTCTTTTAAGAGAAGAAAAATATATACGTATACTCAGGGTGCTTTTACATATTGTTTAAGGAAAAATATGTCTTAATTTTTATTGAAATGGAATGAAAACTTTTTTAGTTGTAGTTTTATACAATTTTGAAAAAGTAAAAAGGAAGTCGTTTTACCAAAATAAAAAAGCAATTTTAGCTTCTTTCTGAGTATTTCGGAGCAGTGGTATTTATCGACCAAATTTTTTAAATATTAAAAGTATTTTAAAGAAAAGTTATTTATTTTACCAGAATATTTCAATAATCGTAATTGAACATCGGTGTGTTCACTAAAACTGACGCAGACGTTTTTCCTTGAACGTATTCTATTATCCGATGCTCTGTTTGTAATCAACTTAAGCATCGACGAAAGACTTATAGATACGCACAATGTCTTGTCATTAAGAATTCATAGATATTATTTATTTTTTTTTATGTATTCACGATACTCCAATAGTCGATCTCTGTGTACTGTTAATTGAAATAGTAAAAAAGTTATTGTAAATTTGCTAAAAAATGATTGAAATTTTTTAAATCTTTAAGGGGATGTCGGGAACGTGAGTCGGTTAGGAAAAATCTACTACACATTTAATATAAAATGTAAATATTTAAGGCATTTATTTCTTAAAAATGTAACTCTCCCGTGTTCATATACGGACATGCCATCCTTTACTATTACAATTTACTGAAATATAGATGTCCCCTTGAGATGGAATATTTTTTAAATGTTAGTTTGCAACTAGAACTTGAATTTTTTAAATGTTTACACGGATCCTCAACTGATAATTGTTCTATAATTAATATACCCTAAAATTTGAGACAACTGATTTTGTACATCTGTGTACATATTTTAATATAATATTTTTGTCCTAATTATTCAATGTTCACAAAAAATTTAATTCGGAAATTGAAAATTTTAAATTTTTAACATCATGTGACGTATGTTTACGAAATTATAATAAAAGTGTGAAAATTAGCTATTTAAAATCATATTGCAAATATGAAAAACTTAAGGCCTGCACCGAATTTACTATTCGTAGCTAGAATTTTAGTCATTTATTAGTATGCATACATTTGGTGGCAATTGGATTGTAATTTAAATAATTATCATCTAATTTTATTTTTATAGCGTCGTGCCAATAAATTAAAAAAAATCCAAACTAAGAAATTGCGCTCGACAAAATGTAAGAAAGTAGCGAAATAATTGTAAATTAAATGATATAATGCAAAAGCCAAAAAAGTGCTAATAACAAATGTATACTGTAAAAAGTGTGATGTATTATTTGTTTTTTTTTTTGGATAATTAACAAAGAAAAAGAAGATTAATAGTTTTTCTTGCGCCTTAAATTATCAATAAGCTTTTTTAGTTTTACAAATCACAAAGACTTTTGTCAAATAGAGAATTTTACTTTAAAATTTTTATTAGTGATTAACGTATGTATATTTTAGAAGAATGTGAATATAAATTTTGTATGAAAATTAATCTACATCTTAATCTTATTCAATTTTGACCCTTCCAATAATTAATTTTTTGCACTATTTTTGCACTAGTTTCTTCAATAGTAATTACTACTGTTAAAAAAATGTTCATTTTAACATTTGAAATGAGAACAGGCGACTTGGTTGTAATATTTCTTTTATTTAATAAAATGTTTTTGTACATTGATTTTATCATTAAATAAAAAATTCAGTTGTAATAGTAGCATCACAGAAAACAGCACTGTGCAGTGCATTGCTTCATACAATAACTTTGGTGAGAATACTGTCCATACAAATAGATGATATCGTTGTAAATTTGTTATAATAGTATAAAAAGTCATTGGTATCAGTCTCCAAAATGCATATTGCTTACACATTGCTAACATGTCTTTCGATGTTCTGCAAAATTGATAAGATTAATGTTTCTTCTATCTTACAATATCAATATTAGCAAATTAAACATTCAAGCTTACACTGATGGATTAAAAACAGCATAATCACAAAGGTACATTAAAAAACCTAGAATTGGAGCAGAATAGGTGTTTATAGATAAAAAGATACCAGTGATTACAGGTTGATATGATTTGAGCCCAACATAACCAGCAGCTAGATCAATAGTAGCTAAACTATTAGAGTTGCCCTAAAAAAATGATTTTTTAAAACACTTTATTTTTATAAGATTGTTACTTTCTAAAATATTTTACCTGATAAAAATAAAATGCATTGCTTGACCACAAGTGTAAATATAGTTTAATATTGGAATCCTTCAGATTTTTAGTCAAATTAAAAATGGTTACACCAGCCATAAGTTGAATGGGCAATAAAATTACATTATATGGACGATGTAAAAGGGAAGCTAAAATAACCCACTTCTTTAACATCAAAAATAAGGAAAAGGACAAAACTTTTAGTTTATTTTGATGCACAGCTTTTGTTAGTCTGTAAATACTGTGCATCAAGTAAAGAGAAAAAAATATCCAAAATAAGTAAATTTCTTCTATTCCTCTAAAAAATGAAATTCATTTTTTACTTTTGAAAATAGTTGTATGATAATAATAATAATTCTGACTTATTACTCACTTTGAACTAATATAAATATTAGGTTTGTACACCATGTGCGCTGCAGCATGTCTTAAATATATCAAAATAGCTATTGATATATCAAATAAAAAAGTAATTATTCTTGTTTTTATCTGCTCATAAATAAAGTCAATCCATACCAATAGAATAAGACCTGCATAAAGAAATAAAAGATTAAAAAATTGTTAATTCCTATAAAGCTTTTACTAAAATAATTACTTATGCCAAGAACAACTGTCATTCCGAAATTTGTCTTTTGATCCTGCAACCATCCTGATATATCAGGTAAATGTGCATATTTGTCCCCAGTACTGTTGAGTTTTCTAAGTATTCGATGACAAATCATTATCAGAAACAGCGAGGTACATAATTTTAAAGATCGTCGTTTTGAGAATTTTCTTAAAATATCATAGGCAAAACAAATCATCAATGTTATCCAATAAAAATACCATGTCTGATGCTCTTCTTCAACAAAACTACTACTTGCTAAACTTATGGCGTGTACAAAAGTACCAATGGATAATAACTTTTCTTCTGATGGTAATTCATTGAACTTAACTATATTGTGCGTTGCACATAAATAACAATTGACTAGTAATATTCCAAATATTGGAACAATAACAAGAAAATAATTTAAATCTAAAGTTTGTGGAAATAAAATTGTTTTCATTTCTGAATCAAATAACTGATTCAAAATTAACCAGATACCATAGCTTATAAATAATACTATAAAAAATTTTCTGAATGATATAATTGGTGACTTTTCCTTAGATATACTAATATATAAAATCTGAAATTTAGATTAAAATTTAATTAATATATTTTTCATTAAAAATATTAAATTGTAAATTTTTTCAGTTACTAACATGTCCTAAAAATACTGTGGCCAATGTCATCACACCAACATCATATTTCAGTAAACTATTAGAAAGCGTATTTTTCATTTCCACAATGGCAGATTCGTACATAAGAATTATATCAGGCACCATTTCATTTGGATGACTGTTAGTATTTAACCAAGCTGAGTGAAGTTTTATAGCATTTTGATAATTTTTATAAGCCTCTGAAATAGTTGTTATTGATAATAAGTAGTAAAAGTGAATTATGTGCTATATAAATATAATTTTTTGACATACTACTAAATTGATATCCTCCAATCTTTTGGTACCGAAGAACTAATTGTTTAGCATTGTAATTCAATACAAAAAGTTTTTGCGAATAAGATAAGTCACTGATCAATTCCAAGATTATTGTTCCTAAATTAGTTGAAGGGATTGGTAAACCCAGAAGTACGGACAGAGTTGAAGCCATGTCAATTTGAGCTACTTCTTCTTTTCTGTCTTTACAAGATCTACCAAATGCTATTAGTGGTACAAGAGTTTCTTCTGGAGTTGCTCCTCCATGACCACCTGAATCTTTCATGCCATGGTCACCACATATCAAAAACAAAGTTGGTTCATCATTTTTATTCTAAAAGTTAAAAAAATTCTATGGTTAAACTTGTTAATTAAATTATTCTTAATTAAATTTAATTCAACTTTACCCATTCTGACACATGACTCTCTATCCTACCAATAATATCATCCATTTCATGAAGTTTTACATTGATTAAAGGACTAAAAGGTCCAGCTACATGACCAATATGGTCAAGCCCTAAGTAGTGTAAAATCAGTACAGACCAGTCTTTTTTATTAAGCTCTATCTCCACATTTCTAGTAACATTATTATCCACCTAAAAGAAATTTTGTTTATTGTTCAAATTCTTAAATTTAAAAAAATTTATTTAACAACTTACTTCTGTAAAATCAGTAACATAAAATGATGTTACACCCTCGGATCTGTGGAACATATTTGGAAAAAGTTTCAACCAAGTATCATCTCCATAAAAGACAACATTGTGTCCACGATTCTTCATTTGTCTGATAATACTATCACCTGACAATTCTTTAGCTCCTAAATTTAATACAATATCTATAAAATTTGGCACTGTTCCCGTTGTCATTGCCTAAAAAAGAGTTACTGTATATTTTTTTTCACTTCGAATTTAGAAATGATTCTTATATTAATTTATTTTTTACTTTTATTCTTGGCATCGTCACAGTAGGTGAACTAACTCTTGTTCTATATGCACAGCCCGCTGAACTTTTTAAAAGACTGTTTACATTGGGCATGGCAATACTGCCATTTATTCCAGTAACAAAATCCCATCTTAACGCATCAATTACCATAATTATAATTTTTTTAACTACTGGCTTATAAACTTCATCGACTTTAAGTCTGTGAAATAAAAATATGTAAAATCAACAAATAAATGGCCTGAAAGAATTCAAAGTATCTTACCTTGTGCGCTCCACAAACTGTGGAATGTCTCTATTTGTAGCAATAATACTTTCATTGTAATTGACCGGAAAAAATCCATACAGGAAAAGTAAAATGGAAAATAAGGAAGCAACAATAATGTAAGTAAATATAACATATTCTCTATACGACATTGGCGTAATATCTAAAAATAAAGTATTGAATAATTACTTTAAACTTTTAAAAAATGCATGTTGTACGTGTAAGAAAATAATGAAAATATAAATAAATTTCTAACCTCCATAATTGGAATTTTACTTCAAAATTTTGTTAGATAAAAATTATTTAATTATTATTTCATGAATCATGAACAGTACTTACTAATTTTGTGCTTAGGATTCCTCATCTTTATGAAGTACAATCGTTTTGGTATTCAAAAATTCAATTCAACAAGTCAAAGTGAGCCTCAATAAATCGTCTTAGTAAAATGAGGAAGGATAGTTCATTCATATCTAAAAGTGACAATCGAGATAACATATTGTATTAATATAGCAACTTTTTCCGACTTTGCAACTGTCAACAATCGTCACTTTAAACAATTTTAAACAATCTGAGACAATAACAAAACCGCATAACTCCTTCATTTTTTCTCGTCTGCTAGAGTAATCTAGGAAAATAGTTGTGCACAGTACCAACTGTTGAATGGAAATATTTGCTGAAAAATAAAATATTAAAAATAAGATAAATTAATTAATTTTTCACCTCAAGCATTAAGTTAATATTATTTAAAATGATTGTATTTAATTTCTATATTATTTTGAATATATGTATATTAGTTTTTTAATACATTAATTATATTACAATTAATTAACCTTTAGCTGTAAGTAGTAACGGAATGGTGTGATCAGACATTGTATACAATTAAAATTTGTTAATAGTTTATAATTAATAATTAATAATTACTTTTAAAAAATATTAGTCAAAAATAATTTCGTTTAATATTTGACAATATACCCTAGTTCTGATTTTTTTAAATTGGTTATCCTTCAGTAGATACATCCCGGCTCTGTTCAGACCCCACAGAACCCATTTCTTTTGTTTCCGGTAAAATTAAAGCATTATTAACATTACATACCTTATAATCGTCGAGTGCGAAATATGTGGGTGTCTGGGAAAATTCGAATTTCCGCCTTAGCCACCCTCGTACCATCTGGAAAGGGCGCGCCGTTGTCGCATGCACTGCGATGTACCCACGGAGAGCGCGGCGCGCCGAAGCCGATCAATAATCGGCGGGTGGCCCTGCCTTCCCGGGCAGTTGCTGGCCGTCCACCCTGACGGTTCGAGTCGCCGCTGCCTATCCCCACAAGCACGACCGGTGCCCCGCTGCGTCCCGACGTCGCCACGAGTGCCCGCGTCTCCGGCTTTCAGGTATTATACTCATTTATCGCTCGTTTATACTGCAACGCGTTGATTAATCTTAATTGAATTTGGGGACGGGTGTGTTTCACGTCTTTGTTTTCCGCCTTCCGCGGGGTTGTTATTATTGTTTAGAGAGTGTGTACAGACTGATGGTGAATTTTTTAATTAATATATGTTATGTTGGAAATATTAAATAACAAGTAGTTGCGAGGAAAGATTGATCTTTTTAGTAATTGCGGATTGGTGCTGGGATTAATAGAAATATGGAGATATAAAGTAGACAGACCGATGAGTCATCGAATGAAAGTTATACCTTCTTAAACAAGAAAAGTGGAAAAATATAAAATTTAATGAATTAAATGACTTAAGAAATGTATAATTTAAATTATACATCAATTTTCTATTATTTTTTTAAACAAAATTTTTAGGTAGTTAAATTAAAGTGAATAAACACCTAATTTTGCTTATATCTTTACGGATCTGCACGAAAATTTGCGTGTGTGCAGTATAGTAACAGACGACGTCGTGTGAAATATTTTATTGCTCATTTGCATTATGGGCGTGCGTAGATACAAGTCGTATGGTTAACTTAAATAATTTGTTAATTCATGTAAATTTTTTTAAGCAGATTTTTATCTCAATGATTTTATACTACGTTTTTATAAGTATTAATAATAATTTTTATATAATTATCTATCATTTCGGACGTAAATTTATCGATCGTATAATTAAATTAAACGCTGCGATAAAATTTCATTAAAATTGTTTACTACACCTTTGCTTGCAATTATACTAATTTAAAAAAAGTGCAAAATCCCATGAGAACATATTTATCTATATAGTTTTACATTTTTTCATAATAGGGTTTTAATATTTCCCTTGAGGCTTTCGATAATATTGGAGCCTTTTATTAAGTATGCATTATATAACGATCGAACAAACATATTGAAATGGGTATAAGATATTGATCGAAGAAAAATATATTAAATTAATTCCAATGCAGTAAATATAACTTTTTGCATCTAATTTTGTACATACATTTTATTTATTGCCTTTTGAGTAGTAACCGTCAGTACATTTACCCGTGAATCTCTCCACACTATAAATTTAGTTTAATAAAAACTATCCGTTGTTCGATAAAAAAAAGTTAAAACCACAAAGTAAAAAAAAAAACAATGTTCAATCAGCGAGTCGACTGTAAGGTCGGCGATGGCGTCGGTGGAGGACAGCTGGCAGGAGGCGACGGAGGGCCTGGACGAGGCCGCCCGCGACGCCTGGCTGACGCGGCTGCTGGCCAGCTACTCCGAGGAGCGGCGCACCTACCACAACCTCGACTCCCTGCGGGAGAAACTCCAGCACTATCAGGAGATCAAGGAGAGCCTGAAGAACCCACAGGCCGTACTACTCGCTTTGTTGTTTCAGAAGTAAGCTTTTTTTAATGACTTTTTATTCTCTTGATGTTGTTATACTTATTACAAATATAGGCGACGCGGAACTTCGGGCAACGGAGTTCGTTAAAACTGTGCGAGACTCTTAAGCCTTAGTTGGTATTGAAAATCACTGTATAACTTCACATATGGTTATTGATATAATTTTGAAATGATTTTACATTTGCTAATGCAACAAAGTATAAGTAGTTTCATAAGATTTGAGAAAGAACTAGCTACTGAATTTTCGAACTATTCTTTTATCGCTGAAAACTGAATACGTTGCCTTTTAGCTGAAAAATATTAAGCGTTAATGTGATCCGATATTCGGATACTCCCGAAGCCATATAGATAAACAGATTATTAAATTTAATGTGTTATTTTACGATGTCAGCTTCGAGTACGATCCAAAGGCACTGGACGAGGAGAACAAAAATTTGGATCACTTCACGGCATTCGCCGCAGAGGCAGGAATTCCAGATGTAAGTTTAAAAATTAAACAATACTTTTTTCAACAATTAAGTATGATTTTCCGCAACGATTTTTACGAAACAAACCATTTTACGTAAAAACGTGAAATCAGTAGATTCAGACGAGTTTGGTAAGACTTAGGTAATTTCTACTTTCCTCATTGACAATTTTTTTCTCCTTCCACACCATTTCAGTAAAGCGTTCGCTTATTTCCATTTTCCTTATCGAATTTAATTTTTTTCCTTTTCAATTGATAATTTTTCCGTTTGGGTAATTAATTTATTCCGCGAATCGCAGGACTCCGAGCTGCTGACGGAGACCCAGGCTCTGCTTCGAGCGGCCTCGACGCACAGTACGGAGGCCCACAAGGTCGGCGGGGCATACGGCGGCGAGGACGCCCACTACCTTCTGGACCTGGACATGGCAGCACTCGGCTCCGATCCTGAAAAGTACGCCGAATACCGGGACAAGATCCGCGGGGAGTATCCCTTCCTCAGTGAGCCCCTGTACACCGCACTCAGGCTCAAAGTACAACGATCAACTTATTTTCTCCCTCTTATTCTTGAGGATTATTTTTTATATAAAAAATTGTTTATTTTACTTGCTAAGCATAATATTTTTTACTTTAACTTTTATATAAAACGATGCATTAGTTACTATGTTATTTAAACTATTAAAATTATTGTATTTTTATAAACAGTTTCATTAATTTTGTTCGTTTTGTTGCAGGTGCTGCAGAATTTCCTTCAAATTCCAAATATATTCGCCACAAAGGAGTTCCGCGAGAGATTCGAAGAGCAAGCACGGTCGAACATTCAGTCGGAGATCGAACAGCTGTCATAAAGCGTTTTGAACGTTTTATTGAAGATGTAATTTTGAGATTGGATCGGAAAAATCTCGAGATTGGCTCAGTCTGATAAATTTGAAAACTGAAGAGTACTAGAATCTAGACACTTGAATGATTAGATATTGACTTGGAATCGTTTTTATCGATTTTTTTATTTTCAATGAGTCAGATTAGATCTGTACTTGGCAGGACTGTAAATGTCATTGTGGATGTTTTAACGAGAAATTTTTGAATCCACGTATTGAGAAATTTTAATTGAAACGTTTAATCAACATTATAGGAAAGAAGAAAATTAAAAACGATTTTCAATCATTTGAACGTACTATATATTCGATGTTGACGTATTTTTACAGATATTTTAACCCACCAATCATGATATAGATTTTAAAATGAAAGGAGACTATTTTTTTAAACCTATAACAGTTTATGAATTAGTTCCTGAAACGTTCGATTAATTTAATCACTTTTAGCTTGAGCTGCGCTTGGTCGAAGATGGAAGTACAATAGGTGTGCATATACAGTCAGACTAACATTCAAATAGCGCGTTTTTTTGTTCCAGCAAAGCTAACAAAAAAGAAGCGCATCAGTCGCGAGTGACTGAACTTGATGTATTAATAACAATTAAATATGTTGACACACTCGCCCGAACGAAACGTTCGATTTTTTGCTATGTAAACTCTGTATAACTGTCGCCCGATTAACTTAATCCTTAAGTTAACCGCGAAGCTTTTTCATTGCCGAGCTTGAGTTTTGTCGGTGTTAAATCACTATGTAATATGGTGTGACGTATTGATATCCGTGAAAGAGCAAGGTGTTAAGCAAAAGTACTATATTTATTTTACAAAGAGCAGTTGGTGTAATAGAAATGAAATATAAAGGTTGTGCATTTTGTATCCCTTAAGTTTCGAATGTAAACTCATGAGGTGAATTGTATCCGCGTGTGGTGTTTTATGCGTCGAAGGAGGAGAGTGAACAATTTGTTAAGTTTGTTGATAAAAAAATGTTGTTGTTCGTCGTACGAATTTCAATACTCGTCGTTATACAAGTAATATTGATACAGCTTAAATAAAGATAATTATTATGTACAACGGTGTAGAGCTTGACAAGGATGTAAAAAAAATTTAAATAATAAACGGAGTTATGTTGATGTATCTCCAATTATTAAAAAGCAGTTTCTTTAAATTACAAAAATTCCTATATGTTTATATTAAAATTTAAAAAAGTAAGCTTACATCAATTTAAAAAATTATAATTATGTTATGTAAAAATAGTAATTAAGACTTGTATTAAATCAATCATTAATTTTATAAGACCTGCATAAGTAAAACAACATAAAAGTAATCCTTTTACAATTTAGCCTTTATAGATTTATCCTACCCAAGAAGTAGAGCATAAAATTTAAAATTTAAAACCTCTGCATGCACCTATAGTCCCTGCATCGCATGATATATACATAAACACGATACATGATAAAATGTTTTTTAAATAATAGTACTTATTTCTGCTATAATTATAGCATTAGGTATAACAAATATAGCATTTTTAAGTATAGGTATTCTTATTTGGAAATTAATTTCTCCCTTACTATAATTGTTATACATAATGATTAATAACTATATAGTTTACAATTACTACTAAAGTGAAAAAGTAAAATACTTTTAAAATATAATAAAAAATACCAAAATCATATTTTCTAGACGATTACCGGGTAGAAGGAAACATCCTATACCGACAGGTAAGTTATTATTTTACGATTTATAAAAATGAAACATTTGTTCAACAAATACTACAAATCAGATATAGTTTTGACAATTAATTACATCTTCAAACAAAAAAATTAATAAAACATAATCTACAGCAGTAGATAAAAAAACGTGGTTAATCGTATACACCACGTAAGCTGCCTATAGGACTGTACTTCTTAATCGCATTAAAATATTTCGATCCCGCCAGGATCCCGCTAAAACCTTGACTATCCCAGGTATGTACACAGCGCAAACCCGCCAGCCTGCACACTGCATCGCAGTAAAAATCTAAACAAACACTGCAGCACGCAAAGGAGCCGAATAAATCAGCGAAGAACGCCCGTGCTCGGATCCAAGGTCATCACAAAAAAAAGTCGCCGCCGCCGCCCCCCTCCACAGCGTAAAAGGGGCTAGGCCAGCACCGCGAGAGAAAGAGAGAGAGAGAGGCACTGCACACAATCCCGAGCCGAGGCAGCGTCGCTCGGCGCGTCCGGCTCGCGTGTGCCCCTCGCTCGCGTCAGTGTGGTGCGCGCGCGCACCGGGACCTCTCGTGTCTCGTGCGGCGCCTCTCGCTCCGCCCGCGGTGCACAGGCCACACGCAGGTGCTCCCGCCGCGCAGTGCCCCGCGGACGCTTCGCCCCGAGTCTCTGCCGACCCGCCGGAGCTGGCCCCAGCAGCGGACCGCCGCAGCCCTGCCCCCGGGAGCGAGCGCAGCGCAGCGCTGGCAAACATGGCCGACGTCGAGGGCGCCTCCGGCTCGAAGCCGAGGATCGCCGACGGGCCCGTCGTCGCCGAGCAGTCCAACGTCACCGGCACCAAGGTACGCCGTCCTTAGCGTGTGTGCCCCGCGCGGCATAGCGGCACGGAGCCTCGTATCCATACGTATAATACGCGCGACGGAGAGAGGCGCGCGGACGCGGAGGTGGCTGGCCGGGGCGGGGGAGAGAGGGGGGAGTGCCTCCGGGCGCGCGCGGCCCGCCGCTGCTTATCGACGAATTGCCCGTTACGTCAGAGAACTCGTGACTTTCTCGCTTTCTCTCGTCGCGCGCCGACGGACGGACCCCCGCGACAGTCCGCCACGGGACCCCGCGACATGCCGCTCGCGTTCACGCCGACCTGACACCTCGACGAGTGTGTACGTTAGGAGCGCGCGCTCGAATCAGGCAGGATGGTGCGTATTATGACGAGTGTGCAGGGTGGATGCATGTTTTGGGGGTTTGTCTCATGTTTGACTGATGTGTGTTGGTTTGGATGGGGCTGATGAGGTTGCAAGGGTTGGAGTGTCTAGCGGATGGAAGGAAGGTCATTACAGTTGCTGATTTTAATTTCAGTTCAAATTTTTAATAGTTATTGTTTTTTGGAGCCAAGGATAGATCAAATATTTCCTTTTGCAAGTATTTGTTTGTTTATTTTTTGCAAAGTTTGATTATTACTCCACTATTTTGGAGGATAACTACTATTTTATTAAATTGATAAAGTCGTTTATCTGCGCTCATTTGGGATTTGTTAGTACACTGAATTTACTACCTTTAAACATTTAATTAATTTGAACTGTGTACTTTAGCTTAAGAACATGTGCTACAAGAACATACAGTTGTTGGTAGTTTGCTTTTCAAGATAAAATCAGTATCATTTACCTATAAAGCAATTCAGTATAGTCCCTATTTGCAAAGTAGTTTTATTTAAAATTTTATTAAAAAATCAATAATTTTTGGTTTAAATATGTTTCTAATTTTATTAATTTTGTTACTTTTAATAATTTTTTAATTTTATTTATTATTTATTGTTTCAGAGCTTATTTTACGAAGCTAAGAATATTAAAATTCTTAATTTCAAGATTATATTAAGATCTATTTGTTTACTCCTGCGCTTATATGAACATTATTTTTGGCACAGGATTTCAAACGAGCCAAAATTTATTGTCCACATTTAGAATACATTGTATGCTGTGAAGAGAAGCTGTGGTTGAGAATGAATTTAACTTTAGTTTCTTTTACTTCTTGCTGAATTTACTTATTGACTCAACACGAGTAAAGGAAGAATGAACTGCAGAAAAACATTGAGAGACCTAAGAATTAAACTTCATTAACTCTATGGGTTTGTATTAGTAACACTTTGTTAAGCCACTGAAAGAGTGCCAGTAATTGTGAAATTGAAACTAATTGCCTGTATAGCAATTTCTCTATTTATATTTTGTTGATAAACAAATACTCCACTAACAATGTCGATAAAGTTTTTCTAACAATTTTTTTTAAATTAAATTTGAAATTGTAATTAAATAATTTAGATTTAGATAGTAAGTAAAGTAAAAAAATATTTTTTTAAAGGAAAAATATTCAAAGGTAAAGCACAAGTGAAGCTAATAGTTACATGATGTACATAAATGTCCTTCATTGCCTTTTTTTATCATTGTTGCATTATTCACCGATACTTGTAGTGAGTCAATATCTGTACTATCGTAAAAGATAAAAGATACACTTACAGCAGAGTTAAAAAAAATTTTTTCTCCATTGTACATTAGATTTCACTTCATACCTTTCCGACTGAAAACAAAGGAAATGAAACTTCTATTACAGCAAGTACTTCGCAACAGACGCAGGTACAGAAAAAAAGCAATGATGTATATCCAGAATCTCTTGTTGTACAATGTAGAGTGTATTGAGACAGATAGCTGTGATATGAATTGTAATTGCTTGATACAGTATGGAATGATTACACATGCACAGCAAAAAATTTTGTGGAAATTTATCTTTACGAAACTTTTTTATTACGTACATTACTTCTGTAAACTTTTTATAAAGAATGCTTTTTCGTTATTTATCTAATTTAGTATATACAAATAAGTATAACATAATTTTAAATTTACAAGAAACTTATTTTATCAAAAAATAATAACTTAATTATACTGAAATTCATAATTCAATGTATAAAATTTTCAATTTAGCAACTAAATCAATAATCTCTCGCGTCTTCCTCTTCGCTTACTATAAAAAAACTGTTCACACAGCCTAATAACTGTGAGCTAACACAATATCTCGGAAAGCGATGGAAAAGAAAGCACAAAATTTTCAGCCGTGCATGCGAGCAACGCCGTGGGGAGCCGTCCTCGACCCGTAGCGGGCGGGAGGTGGGGGAGTACGCAAGGAGGGAACCGCCGCAGCACCGCCGTCGCGAAAATTCCGCGTCCTCCGCGTCCTGATGCGCTCGCGTATGCACGCGACGAGCTGCTGCGGCCTTACGCAACGCGCGCGGAGCGGCCCGGGAAGGCGGCGGCCCGCCGCAGACGCGAGTCTGCCGCGACTCCGACATGTTTATGTTCCTGCCGAGGACGGTGGTACATAGAGGCGCGACTGGTTCCGAGCTGGATTGTCGAGGAGTCTTTTTTTTTATTTTTCTATAATTTTTTTTGTGATCGTGCGGGGGTTGCTTCTTGTGTGTTGATTTTTGGAGTATTTTCATGGGAAAAGTGCTGAGTGGAAGAGTTTGGGAGTGATTCGGGATGAGCGAGGAGATGGGATCGATGTGATGTCGAAGGGATTGGATGTAGAATGAAATGGAGTAAGAGATTTTAAAATAAAATTTCTTTTTTTTTTGTATCTGAATGTAATTTTTATTTTAATTTTTAAAGTCATATGCTGCGCTGCGTTTGGAATACATTACTGTTGAACTGAAAATAAATTTTCAAAGGAACTGTTTTACATTACAAAGCTATTATAATTTGTGAGAAGAGAGAATTTTGCATCAATAATACATAATTGTTTTTGTTTATGATAAAGTTTTTTTGTAAATGTTTCATTCAATTATAAATTTTTATTAAAAAATTCAAATTGTGAACAAGATCTTTTATCTTTAAGTAATTTTACTTTGTTCCGTAAAGTAATTCGTTGTGCAACAATTCAGCTCAGACTCATTTTAAAGTCAGATGACTCTCGCATTGTGTTCATACGCGATATTTCAAAAATATTTTAATTCAAACAAATGTGAAGAAAAAACTTTTTATTTTACTGACACTTTTTTTACATACGTTTCAAATTTTTATTCGTATCTATCGAATTTTTAACGAAGTCATAGTTTTTCTATTAATATTATTTTTTTTTAATTATAAACGTATGTCACAAAAATTTATATAAAAGAGTGTATCAAAATTTAAAGAATTCAATAGTACGTAATTGATGTTATATTGGGGATGATTAATGATTGAATTATTTGTTATTCTAGTTTAATCATCATCTTAAATACTTTTCTCTTGATACGAAGCAACGTGACTTATTAAGTTGTTTAAAATGTAAAAATGCTTTAATAAAGCATACGACATAAATAATTTTTTTAAATTAAATCTTACTTAATTGATTCTGTTAATCGTAGGGACTTTAAATTCTTGAGTGCCACACATCGTTGTTATCAATCTCTGTGTTTAAATGAAGCACAATTGTTTAATTTTTAATTATCTTTTAAAATTATATAAAATTTGTAGACCTTAATTGATTATTGTAATTTTCTCCGTGTATGCACAGGCATAGTATAGTTTCCTTACAGTAATAAACGGTAAATTGTCACATTTCAAATATAAAAATCGATACATCTAAATAAACAAAACAAGAACAATTAATTAAATAAAGACATCCGCTCAAAGGTAACAATTTCCATAGCAAAGAGTCTCATTTCTTCTAACGACATTCATTAGTAAAAGGGAAGGCGGTAAAAGTAATCCCCGCGGTACAGTTGACTAATGAAAAAACAAGGACTCATTACGACCTATTTCTCTCGAAGCCTCCTCTCAAGGAGTCCAGCTCGGAACCCGGGGTAAAAAAAAAGCAGGAAGAAAAGAAAAGCGAGAGGAGAGGGCCGCGACGACAGAGAAAAAAAAACGAGGAAACGGAAAAACGAAGCGGTCACGCGCGCCCGTCAACGACTCTCGCCCTTTAGCATCTCTCTCTCTCCGACTCCGGCTCCGCGCGGCGATAAGACTGCAAGCTGGCTCTTTAACGAAGCCGAATGCATGCCGTCACTCGATCCTTTTCTTTTTTTTTAAAAACTCTTCTTTCTCTCTCAGATCCATAGTCAGATCGACCAGAGCGCTTTTACAAACTATTGATTTGCCCACACGTTTATATAGTGCATTTTATTACATACTCGTTTCTTATATATTGTAATCACACCTTTTGTTATATCTAGCGATACACGCGAATTTAGCTGGCGTTAATCAAGTCGCTCAAGCTCTCATTTTATATCTTTGTACAACTTATATTCCAAATTCTTTGGATATCGCACGATGTTTTTCTTTTTTTTTTTTGTTGTCTATTTTTAGTTTTTTTTTTCGAATCACCCATTGGCAGTCGCATCCTTTTGCCGTATGTATCGACTTCGCCGGATTCGCCGCGGATGGGTATCGGCCTTTCGTCGAGCGTCGACGCCTTCGTTCGATCGATTGATCGGGGAGCTGGCGTTTCAAGTTCGCCCGATACAGCGCCTCACGTGGGAATCAGCATTATAGAGAGCTTTTTGCACACTCCAGGGATTGATCTTTTGTTTTGCGTTTGCCGCAGTAGAGAACGAAACGCTTTGTACGTCCTTTTTGATGAATGAGGTGACGACGAAATTTTCTTTGAGAAAGTCATTAGTTGACTGGTTATTGGCTATTTTTTTCTGCAGAAAAATATTATTTTTATTAAATGTAGCGATTATTGGATGGTATATATGTGAATTCTGTTAAATGCGGCATTAATTTGAAACACGTAATTAACTTTTCTGAAATAATTTCATGTAATCTATAATTTAAAAATGGATACGCTTTCCATTGGAGAATTTTTCTAATTAAAAGTTTTTTATTAGACCAGAATTTGCTCTTAAGAAGATATGTCAATCGCAAGTTTTACGAAAAATATCTTTATATCGGAAAGTTGAATTACTTTTTTCTACTAAAATGATCGATCGGGTACATATACCTTGGCGAAAGATAAAAAATAGCAAATAACTAGTCATCAAATCGATTCATTAATTAAAAAATTTGGCATCGCAATCGAATGCTTGTCAATTATCACAAAAGAATCTATACGCTCGCATTAATCGTTCGAACGAATGAAAACAAAATTTAAACCTCGACGAAAGGCGATACTTCGGAAGTGAAGCAAAAAAAAAATTAACCATTAAGATTAAATTAACCATGTGAGAAACGTAATGTCAAAATTTTCGGTAAAAAAATAAGTAAAGAACAAATCGCGGTGGCGCCCGATCTCTGTTTTGACTATGGACCATGGAATATGCCAATTATGAAATGGTCGTTATTGTTGATTTCAGAGCCTAGAGGCAACAAATAATGCCTTTCACGGCGCGAGATCTAAATTAGTAAGTAAGACCAACATATGTGAATTCACAAATCGCATATATTATAAAGAGAATCCGTCTATATACCTAACAACATATATATATCTCAAAATTATTTTATAAAAAAAAATATATATATGTAGCAAAATTTAATATTCTGTTTTTTAACCCGTTGAACCGCCAATAATCCAATGACACTTTAAGTGTGAGCAATTTTCCGCAAACACACTGTCCATTATCTTCATAATTGCTGTTAAATGTTTACATAACATCAAATCACTCGCTGAAATTCAGTTTTTCTTGTCAATCTGAAAAAGTATGTTATGCGCACAATATAAATGTGACGATCGATTTTAAACGACGGCGAGCGGTAAGTAACAGTTAAAAGAACATCGTTTGATTCATCTTTTTTCGGTTGATCATGCAAAAACTGAATGACAGCTTCGGATTAAGAGCGATGCTCACGCGCTCTAAATCCGCCCATTTTCCTTTGCTCGCACGCAATTACGCATTAATCGCTTATATACACCCACGCCCACGGAGTAACGAGACACTTACACGAGCGCAAATACACGTGCACTCTAAATCTGAAGATTCGAAATTTTATGTATTAGATGTGAGTACTGACATATTTACAGGTATATCTCACACAAAGAAAAAAGTTGCATTAAAAGTTTCTACAGTTTTTACTGAAGTGATGAAACTGGAAAAATCACGAAAGTATCGTGACTATACTAATGTACTTAATTATTTAAATCATAAACCAGTATAAAATTATAATAGTATAGAAAACCTTTATTACATAAATATTTTCAAATTTATCCCGGTTTTCCCCGCTTCAGTAAAGACTGTACGAATTTATAACGTAACATTTTTCTCCGTGTACATTTCTGATTTGCAACGTCACTATCATACTTAATAAGTGAGATTTAACATTCTTCCGATTTACAAAGTGCACACGAGGACACGAACCTTTTAGCTCCGCTTTGATTTAATTGACGATGCCCGCCTTAGTGACTTATACTAATTGTTGTAAATACCACTCTTGTTTTTTTTTCCTCTACTATACGCTATGAACGTGAGATCCTTTTTACACGCCGAGAGCCTGACGCGTGCGCTTTAATTTTTCCAGGAGACGAAGAGCGGAGCTTTGAAGAAGGCCGGCAGGTACAGGAGCCGCTCGCTGTCCGCCAGCAGCACCGACAGCTACAGCTCTGGTACGATTATCCTGTGTCGCTGGACATTATCGATCTGCGCCGCGATGTTGATTAATGTTTTTGGATCGACGTGTCACCTCCGCGTATGATTTAATGCATCGCCGGCCGGCCTCTTAAATGGATCCTGCAAAGCGAATTGGCTCACGGTCGTTCCATTTTGCGACTTTTAATTTACATCGATTCGACGGGTTTTAATGTAATCTTCGTTGCGTTGAGAAAAAACGGTAATATAATTAATTATACGGACAATGATTATAAGATAGTTGCATTTACATGTTTGTTTTAGTAAGTACAGAAAGATCCAAAAACATTTTTTACATCGCGGTCTGACAATATTGTTTGTTTTGCAAATTTAATTTCTTACACACCTGCTTTACTCATACTTTCATTGTCTCTCTTACTTTCTCTGTTTAGTCCCTTAAAATACCCCCGCAATAAAGAAACTCTAAATCCCCTGCGAAGTATGATTTCTGCCCTCGTAAGCGTGAACATTGCCAAGTGGAATTACCTAAAAATGTGACTGTCATATTTGTGTTTAATATCACACATAATTGCCTTAGCTACATAATTTCTTTGTCACTTGTACAGTGTTAATTTTTTGTTACACTAACTACTAACAAATTCATTCCATTCATTACTTTCATCGATGCTACGTGAAAATCAATTAAAGTCATTTTTTAACACAATTTGAACACAGTTTGAAACGCCGCGTTCGCGTGTCATGCATCTGTTATCTCAAATTTCACTAAATCATCGTCTATTTCGAATGTACACGAAACGTTCGAAAATTATTACGGCACGGCCTTTCCAGATGAACGTACACACAAACTACCAGCTGATTGATTCGTAAAATAAAAAAAAAAAAGAAAGAAACGAGTGGAAACGTCGCAACGATAAAACGTACCACCGCGTAAACAGCTGAAATTCACGATAGAGCAATTCTTCCACTTGATCGTACGAAAAGAGTCACACGTCGGAAGGAATTTAGAGGGACCGCAGAGGTACAGCTTCTCCGTACAGACTCTTCTCTTCTTCTTGACAAACGAAAAGACAAAAACTGTGCAACACCCGCTCTCGGAATGGAAATAAGCGGGAGAGACTAATCATGCGTTCATTCTCTGTTTTGTGTGCGCTCTCGGTCTCACGCTCGGCATCGGTACCGACCCAATCGGTGTGAACATATGTAGCGTCTTATACAGGGAGCAGCAGCGAGGAGGACGACGTGTCGCCCCGCGAGAAGATCCAGAAGACGGAGAAGGGCTTCACGGACTTTTGCGTGAGGAACATCGATCAGCATGCCTTCGGCAGGCGGGAGATCGAGATCGCCGAGCAGGAGATGCCCGGCATCATGGCGCTGCGCAAAAGGGCCAGGGACGATAAGGTAAGAGTGTGTTGTATCTTGATAAAATGTCGGTGCATTTATTGCGATCCATTGATTAAAATGATTCTTTTACAGGTTACTGTCTGAATTATTCTGGTAGAAATTTTGCCTCTGGTAGAGCAATTAGTTTTATGTTCGAATGCACATTTGCATCTAGTGCATTTAGTCAAAATAATTCAGCCAAAGAGAGATGTGTCAAAGTCAGTTGCATATTTCGGCATTTGAAGTTTCCGTTATATAAATGATGATAGACATTTTATGCTGCGTTAAAAAACAAGTTAAAAGTACCGTTACATAGTGATAATTAAAACAAAAGTTTATAACAATGATTCGTTGTTTGGATAGTATTAAATTTTCTGTTTAGATGAATTCAGTGAGACAATATCATTTGTAGAGTTTATGTGACTTTATACAAATATTTCATTGTTACAGGCTACCGCATTTTTTAAAGTTTGTTATAACGAAGTTCTTTGTATACAAATATTTGATCAATATCTAAGTGTCATGGATATGCGCAGGTCATAGAAAAGTTTAACACAAGTATAACAATATAACTCGGTTAAATATGCAAAGAATTGCAAACATTTTTTTGTACTTAAAATAGATCAAACACAAAGTGAAATAATTGTGTACTAAATACTGATTGTTAAATGCTCAAAAATTGTACGTTTTTTTTTTATTTTTATTTGCTCTAGAAAATTACAATAAACCAGAGGTTTTTTAAGCAAAAGTAAATTCAAGAAAGAATATATATGAATTCATTTATAAAGATGATAATATCATAAATATTATTTAAAAAAACAATACAGTAAAAAGTTTGAGTAGTAATTTTTGCGCAGCATCTTATTGAAGTAGAAATGTTGTGTCTTAACCAGAAAAATTTGTCCGCAGCCGCTGAAGAACGCGAAGATCGTGGGCTGCACGCACATAAACGCGCAGACGGCGGTGCTGGTGGAGACGCTGGTGGAGCTGGGCGCGCAGGTGAGATGGGCCGCGTGCAACATCTACTCGACGCAGAACGAGGTGGCGGCGGCCCTGGCCCACGCTGGCTACCCGGTGTACGCGTGGCGCGCCGAGACCGAGGAGGACTTCTGGTGGTGCATCGACAAGTGCATCGCCGCCGAGAACTGGCAGCCCAACATGATACTCGACGACGGCGGCGACGCCACCCACCTCATGCTCAAAAAGTACAACGCCATGTTTAAGATGATCAAAGGTGAGGTTCACTTTTTTTATAGTAATTACTATATTTAATTTGTACATGTTGTTTTTTTTTAAATTGTAGGTATTTTTATGTTGTCACTGTTAATTTATTACTGTGGAGTTCTCTACTGATTCTTTGGGTTATTAATTGAGAAGGAGAAAAAGAAGAAATATCTAATACGGTTTTTCAAAGAGTATTGAATATTGAGTATTCATAATTGCATTTTGTTATTATAAAGAAAGTTTATTTTAAGATTGTTGTAAAAATTATACAATTGACGATGGGTCAAGTTTGCACTGAGAAAATTATTTACACTCTATAGTGAATACTAGTATCAATTAAATAAATATTTATATGTTTTGTGTTAAGTTTTATGTACACCACTAATATTAACTAAAAATAGTAAATTTTTCCACGGTATAAGTGTATTCTGGAATGTTACTATTAAAACTTGTTAATTTTTACAACAATGTTTTTCTTATATTCGCGGTGTTACGCAATGTTTTCGTATTTCTAAAAAGCACAGGTGCATAACGTTATCTTTCAATTTCATTTGGATCGATATCAGGAAAAAAACACGAGATTTCTTGTAAAAGTTCATGTTTTTTTAAACTCTTTTTAAAAGTTTTAATCGACGCAATGTGTAAGTTTAAAATTAAAATATTTAAAGCAGTAAAACTTCAAGATGGATATTTCAAGCATTTCAGCACTGCGCTTTATGAGTTTTCTATTTTTAGACAGGAAAATTAACGTAGCTTCATACTTTTAACTAAGATTACTTGAATTATTCGTGCGTACCGTGAGTGAAATAACTTTTTTTCAAATTACTTGTTTAAAACAGTCTTTCTTTCATGTATGTACCAATTAAATTTAAGAAAATAATATATTTCAATTCATTTCTGAATTACGTATATTATAGATACCAGTTTTGTAAACTTGAAAATCTCAATTCAGAACTTTTCATAAAGAGATACTCTATTATTTTCACCTCAACTTTTGTCATAACTACGTAAACCCCAGTTAACAACTTACGGTACGTACATTAAAGTAAACCCATTCAATCAAACTCGTAATTTCGCGTCCCCTGAAAGCCTAGCCACCTCGAGTCCGCTCGTAACCGCACGAGTTGAACAATGACTTATTCCTCCTTATCGATTCGGGTCGTATATTAAGGACCTGACACGCTTTTCCAGAAAAAGGTAAACACGCGTCCTTCTCCCCGTTGACCCAGAACCTCTCTCCACGCTCGCCCTTACGCAACCACCTCCTTTCTCACCTGTATATTGGCGGATATAAAACCTCGCGCGTGTCTCTTTAGGACGAGCAAATAAAAATTTTAAATAAGCATAGAAAAGGATGAATGTTCGCGATGACTACATCATTGTTCTTTTTTGCAATTTCAGGAATTGTGGAGGAGAGCGTAACAGGTGTTCACCGGCTGTACCAATTGTCGAAGGCGAACAAGCTCTCGGTACCGGCGATGAACGTCAACGACAGCGTGACCAAGACTAAATTCGATAATCTGTACAGCTGCCGCGAGTCCATTATCGATAGGTGAGCCACGGCGCGGTTGCGCAACGCTCGTTAAAAGCAAGCGGACGAGTTTGACGTAACAATGCCCGCGGGGCTATAGCTGCCTCCTTCGAAACTTCGCTTTTTGTAATGCTAACTTTGTTTCGCGGCTGGAAGAGGCTAGCGACGAGTTTTACTTTGCTCTTTTATTTCGTTTTGTTGTCGGGGGATCGACATTTGTCGGTAATGTGAAAGGAGGAGTTTCGGTTCGAAGGGGTCGACTGAGATACACTTCACTACCTAATTTGCTTACTGCTTTTAAAAAAGATCTTCATTTTTGTTGAAGCAAGTAAAGAATATGTATACACTTTATTTTGTTATTATCACAAACGCACGTGATATCTTACAAGTTCTCTTGGAAGAGGATATTGATTAGACAAATTTCATCAAGATATCAAATTACTTAAATCGATAAATGCAATCAAGAATAAACTGCCCTTGGAGTTTAATTTCTTAAGCCAGAGAAAAGTAATCCTCAAAATATTAGTGCAACCTCGTAATTTTAAAACGACTCGCCAACGAATCACACTAAAATGAACTCGACCATCTTCGAAAAATAAAAAAGAAATAAAACTGAATGAAAATTTTTGTATTCTAGTTTGAAGCGCTCGACGGACGTGATGTTCGGCGGCAAGCAGGTAGTGATCTGCGGCTATGGTGAGGTCGGGAAAGGCTGCTGCCAGGCGCTCAAGGGTCTCGGCTGCATCGTCTACATCACGGAGATCGATCCGATCTGTGCCCTTCAAGCGAGGTGAGCCCGCGCGATAAGCGCCCCCCTACCCCGCCTTTTTCGCCCCTCGCCCCCCTTATACCCGTCAGCACACTCGGCGATGCTAATTCGCCGGGTGCCAGGGTGGGGTTCCCGCGTACTGAATTTTTCGCGCGCGAGGTCTTCATGGAGGTCGAAGCTATTTTACGGATCGTCAGTGCTTTATTTAAATTTTAATTTAAATTGAATGAGAACATCCGTTGATGATGTTTTTTGTCTTTTTATTTTTAGGTGGGTATATTTTGAGAACTGAAATTGTCAATTTAACGTAAAAGAACAATTTTTAATTGAAATCTGAAAAAAGAATGTATTAAAATATTGACGTAGTAGTTGAATAGCAGTTATTAATTATAATCTTGTCATTCAAGTGTACCTATAATAAATAATTATTCTTTTATCGACAAATTAATTCTAAGGAAATAAATAGTATTTTAAAATGATTATACTAAGATCAGTTAACAATAACAGGCATAAAAAGATTATAAAACCAGTATCTTACAATATCTCAATATCTTTTTACGGAGTTTCGTCGCAAAAAGATCGAATTAATAATCGAAGTACAATGGACCCCAGAAAAAAGGCACAATGCTTCGAGGGTCGAGAGCATTAATCGAGACTTCTTTTTTGTTATCGCAGCATGGACGGCTTCCGGGTAGTGAAGCTGAACGAGGTGATCCGGAATGTGGACATCGTGATCACCGCGACTGGCAACAAGAACGTCGTGACGCGCGAGCATATGGATAAGATGAAGAACGGCTGCGTCGTCTGCAATATGGGCCACAGCAATACCGAGATCGACATTGTGAGTTCCAGCACTCGTATAGAAGGAAGTTTTTATACGTCTTTTTTTATTAGAATATACCGCAGGTTCTCTTCATGTAAATGGTTGTATAAGAACATGATGTTGAATTCGATATTTTAAAACAGAAATTAACGAATATTTTACAAGATAGATTACAGAATATTTATAAAATGTTCCGATTGACTGATTAAATTAAATGTAACAATTAGTTGCACATATCGAGAAAATTCTTTATTGCATTTCCTTAAGAAAAAATTACGGACACGAGGAAATGGGAACGTTTTTTGTATACGAAAACAAATCTAAAAGAGAATAAACTGAGCATGAAAATGACACTCGTTTTATCTGTGAACTTGTAGAATAGTCTGCGCACGTCGGATTTGACATGGGAGAAGGTGAGGTCCCAGGTGGACCACGTGATCTGGCCGGACGGCAAGCGCATCATACTGCTGGCCGAGGGCCGGCTCGTCAACCTGTCGTGTTCCAGCATTCCGTCCTTCGTGGTCTCCATCACGGCCGCGACTCAGGCCCTCGCCCTGATCGAGCTCTTCAACGCGCCCCAGGGGCGCTATAAGAGCGACGTCTACCTACTGCCTAAGAAGATGGGTGAGTCCGAGCTAGATGGTGCCGGCTCAAAGCGGTTTTAACTGGTCACATTCACGCAAAACACGAGCGCTTCGGACTTTTTCTTTTTCATCGAGGAGCGATTTTTGTGTTTCTTGTTTCTTCTGCGTTTTAGCGCTTTTTTCTATGTGCGCGTAAGAGTCCAGGAATTTCAGGGAAAAAGAAGTTGAAATGCTTTGCGTAAAAAGTCGCGTGATGTCGGAAGGATTACGAATAAGATTTCAATTGTATTCGGCCGGCACGTGATCTTAACGTTTGTGATAAATTAACGCGCTGTGTATTGGGGAATTTATTCATAGATACGAATTGAGTGATAAATCGTGATCGCTATGATTTTCTTATCTGCAAGTTAACACGAAGTATTTCAATCAGTTATTTAACATTAGTTTTTAATTTTGATAAGTTCGAATGTTAAGTTTTCTTTTATATACAATACATTTTCATAAAAATAAGCATTGTTTTAATGAAAACGATTTTTAAGCCATTTCAATTTGCCTTTTTGTGACAAAGCGTTACGATAACAGTATTATTCATTAAGCTATGAACGCTTACGTAAAGATTATATAATAATCTTTCATTGAACTAATTTTCAGATGAATATGTTGCGTCATTGCATCTGCCTACATTTGATGCCCACTTAACGGAGTTAACAGACGAGCAGGCAAAGTATATGGGCCTGAATAAAGCCGGACCCTTCAAACCCAATTATTATCGGTAAGTGAAAGACGAATCGTTTAGACCCTGGCCAAGAAATTCCATCTGTTGCATCGTAACATTTATTTTGTTTATTTCTTCTTTATCTTCATTTACTTTCAACACGTTAGAAGTGCCTGTAAATCTTTTGCCTTTCAGATGGTAAAATATTTCTTTTAAGTGCACCATGTGCAAGGCAAATCTTAGAATTAAAATTATACGTAATTTTAAGGAATTTACTTAAAATATTCTCGGACAATAAATTGTGTTTCCTTCTTTTAACACTATTGCTTGGCTGAAAATGCATAAAAAATTATTGTTTAAAAAGATTGTTCACTTTTCACATACGTTAAATCGTCATACTTAGTATTTTAAAATAGCATTTGAAAGTCACATACTACCTTGCTTTCTTTATTTTGTACCAATTTCATTAATTTCTTTTTTTAAAGTGCATTCTAGATATCGTTCGACTTTATTACTCTTTATCTACTTTTCAATTTTGTTTTCACAGTTCAAGTATTTTACAATGATCATACATTTTACCATACTTTTTACAATTCTTTAAATGACAAATCTATTCAATAAATAACATGACAATAATATTTTTATGTCTACAGATGCGTTTCACATAATGTGGCGTTTCGCCTGAAACAAAAAATTTTACAAAGTGTTAAATAGAAGATGAAATACGAGCGAAATTCGCAAGTATAGGTGAATTAGGATAGCCGCGCAAAATTAACGTCGTTTTAAAAAGCCTACATATTTTTCGAAAACTCATGGCCTTGTAAAATGTACACAAAAGGTAGAATTATAGTAAAATTTTTAGGATCTATAAAATTTCCAACAAAAAATTGAAAAAGTCTATTTCTATTAATTAGGAATTAAAAAAAATTCATACTTCTACTTGATTGTATAAGCTCATTAGCTATTATTAGATTTACACTGCTTGTCCATCATAAATCTTTAAATCATTAAAGATTAATTTGCTTATTAATATTTAGTATTTATAAAAGATGAAAAGTAGTGCAATTAAAATATTATAGTTTTAATTGAAAAGTATATATATGAAATATATATGTATATATATATGAATAATTCTGATTCTTAAACATTTTCTATAATCTACCTCGATTCGCCTGACCAAGAGAAGAAAACACTGATTAATCCAAAAATGACTACGTATTTGTTTTGCAGTTACTAAAGTCGGCAAGCATTGGATCCGTAGGGTCGCCGTTCCGATCCGTCGATGAAAGCCGGACGATAAGAGACTTAATCCACGATGTGAAGCAGTATTTCAAGCGAGAGGGAAAAAAAATCAATGCATAGTATATACATTACCTAACAAAAGAGAGGCAAAAAAACACGATTTTCAAGATAAAAGAGAGAACAAAAAAAGAAAAAAACATACACACGCATCATTCCAGTCGACGAGTTGTATTATTGTTGTATTGCGATTGTAACGCAGATTTCGTTCGCTTGTACATAACCGCCGACGATGATGTACTCAGCTGGATGAGTAGAGCGCCGCAGTCGATTAGAAGATATACTTTTAACGAAGGCGATTGATTAAAAAAAACATACACTGTGCGCAAACATAAACAATGTAGTTTATTTTGTAAATAATAGGCGAACGCTGACCGATTCAGATCGCCCGGAGGCGTGAAACGCCTTTCCGAGGCTACCTAGCTGGCGATGCTCGCAAGTTTTTAATTGAATGGTCTTTGAAAAATCAATTTTTAAGCTTTCATGCCTCTTTTAAGTCTATGATTTTTTAAATACTGTCTCCGTTACTATTTGTTAAGCTGTTAGTCTTCTTTCTTATTTTTATTGAATTGTTAGTTTTTAATTATTTTTTTTTATTTCCTGAGGTTCGTTCTGTAACCACTAGCGGAAAATAAAGGAATTATGTAAAAACAAGATTTTTTAAGTCGATCATCAAATTCAAAGAATCTCAAACGATCGTTTTTTTTATCCTTTTTACTGAATTAATATTTTTATCAAAGAATATTTCAAAGATTATGTAAGATCATAAAAAATTGATTTTTTAGGCCGGTTAGCCGCGGATATGCGAACAGTCAAAGTACGTCGATTCATTAACGGAGTCAATCTAGAGTCGAACATCCGCTTTGGCTTCAATAAGAACAAAAAAATAAAAAGAAAATCAAGCCTCCCGTGTTACGCGAGAAAGAAGTAAACTAAACTTTCAACGAGTGAATGTGCGAACTAAAAGGGGAGTATTAAAAGTATTTGAACAAGTTTTTAGCCAAGCAGTTACTTACCAGTCACCCACAATGAGTGAGCTAAACGAAATACACTGAGGATATAATAAGACAAAAAGATTGAAAAAAAAAATCACTCGTCTCGGCGTAGCAGTGAGCTTAGAGTAGTTTTAATTAGGGAAAGAGAAGACAATTCCAATGCCAATTATCAAGTATTAGGAAAACAATGCGAGATCGGCCGTCTGGAAAGGAAATAGTACGCAATCAACGCAAGCATTGTGTCGCGTCGTAGTGTTTTCGACTGGCGATTTACTTAATTCTTGTTGACGAAGGAAAAAAGATGTCTGATTACGTACAATTTTCGCTCCGACGGCAACGGTGAAGAAGAAACGTTGTTCCTACCGTTTTCACGCGAATACAAAAGAGAAAAAGAGGAGGCCTAATATTTTTCCAAAGCTTTTCTGTGCTCGCCACGTCAACCAGTCTTCTTCTTTGAAACTATGTTCTATGAAAGAAAAGTTTTTCTTGATATAGCAATTTGCAATTTCAAAAATTTGTCCTACGGGATGTACTTTGTTATGCTTGTTACTTTGAGAAGCCTTCAGTGCGGCCTCGATGTTTCGTCATCGATCATCGAGATATGCGTGAAGACGGTATTACTCTAAAATTAGCAGTGAAAAATAACATGTACATCTGTGTCACTAGTATTTTTGTAAAATAATGTTGTAGACCGTAAATAAATTACGGACAACTGGATTATACGCATATTTCTTGTTATTCATCTTCTTTTAAATTACGAAGTTGACATGTTTTCATTACAGCTCTTAACTTTGGAAATTAAATTGAATTTGTGATCTCTGTTGTAAAACAAAAAAGCTTATATTGAAGAATAATTTAAGGAAAACTTATCTTTTACTGAAAAGTAACACATGTTAACAAGTGTTATAATTCGTTGTAGACACAAAAATAAATTACATCAAAAAATAAAATTGTTTAATCAAAACTAATCTACTTATTTTATTCATGAAACAAAAAAAATTTATTATACTTCTTCATAGCTTTTCTATTTAATTATTTTATCCTTTTTAGTTATAAAAATTAATCGATGATTTCTTTGTTAAAAATTTATTGACACTAATTTACTAATATTAAAAAACAACATCTCGAAATAAAAACCCAGTTTGTTTGATTCTCAGTTTTATTCTTTATTTTTTAATATCAATAAAACGCAAGATATGTAAAACAAGTACCGTTTATGCCTTATTAAATAATCGTATAAATCTTATACAAAGTAAATGCTAAATATACATAATACAATAGTAAATACAATTAGAATAAAATAATGACTCGAAAAATTTCTCGTTTATTTAAAAAATTCCTACGGCTTAGAAAAACGTCGCTGCTCGAAGACGGGACGAAAAATTAAGTAAAAAATATCTCAGCTCGAGCTTGTTAAAACTGTACAATGAATTTCATTTTATCTCACCTGCTCGCACGCTAACTCGCGCCTCACCGCAGCTTATACACATTGCTCCTATACGTATTTTTGAAATACAATTCAAACGAAAAATCTCGTCTCGCGTTGACGACTCGTCTATGCGAGCGATTACAAATATATGAAAATTTTCGACGGAATTGCTTTGTTCAATTCGATCCTTTCTACCTTTCGATCGCACGTGTCGATCGAAAAGAATGATTACAAAAATTTATAAAGACTCGTGGATCGAAATTAGAAACGGTCGGAGCATTATACACATTATTATAAAAGAAAACTCGTTACGAACTAAAACAGTAAAGTCAAAATGAATGACAGGTGTCTCGTTTCAACGTACAGTGGAGAGTAAATAAATCAATTCGCTTAGATAATTCGCAACGTGGCGGCGATCCGCGAAGAGGCTCTCTCTTCGAGACTCGGCCGAATAAGTTAATGCGCTCGAAGAACAAGTCGCTCTCTATAATTTAAGTACGGAGGCTCGCCATCTCGAACGGAATTTGAATGAGAACGCATGGTATCTCTCGGGCGAACAACAAACACTCCTCCCGCATCCTCGCGTGAAGAATAAAATTTATACAATAAACTTTGCCAATCGCTCAGCGCAATAAAAACAGCAGCGTAACACACTTTGATCGACGTCGCTTTCAGCGCTCGATTTCCCGAAGGTATCCAAGATCGCGATGGACACGTTCGAATAAATTCTATTTTTTTTTGTTGCTTTCTTTCATTTATAGCTAAGATATATTGCTCTAATCTTATAGAATACAATCGTCATTAACGCCAACGAGATAAATTAAAGCTTTTTCTCTCTCTTTTTTTCTTCTTCTCTTCATTATTCCGGACTTTACGAGTCTCGCGGATAAATGCACAGCATATTATGCTTCGTTTCACGGTACATCATTTTTTCGTAATTGCTTGATCTACTTAAGTACACCAGTAATACTTGTCGCGCCGACAAAAGTAATTTTTAATGTTTTATTAAAACTGTTGTTTTGATATTTGTGCTTTGTTTTTCCATAGTAAATAGATAAAAATTTCTTACTTTTTTTTTAAAGACTTTAATAAAAATTTTGATTAATATACCTGTATAAATAGTCTGGAGCAATTTCTAACATTCTCATTTAAAAAAATATTAGAAATATTGTGTGATTTAATGGAAGTGTTAAAAAATACTGGATTTTTTTTTAAGAAATTTCGTTTACATATTTTTATAAAGAAATAAATAAAACGACTCAACGCTCGTAAAATTGAAAAAAGAAATCACATTTCCTACTAATTCACTAGCAATAAAAAATTTTCGCACTTCACATTTACAATGCTTCTGCATTACACAATAAAAATGCAATAATTAAAATAAAAGATCAAAATCCAACTAATTTCAACACTTCCTCAGTAAAAAAATCGCTCCAATTCCGAGCTTCCTCTTCGTTTCAATTAAAAAAAAAGAAAAGAGAACACACACGCACGCAATCCCAGAGGAAATCATATCTACCGAGCGCAAAGATCCCTGGAGAAGAGCCGCGTGGCGAGGTCGCTACATGAGGGCGCAGCAGCTCTTGTCGCCGCGCGCGTCGCCGACGATCTCGCTGGTGTTGCCGGTGAAGCGGCGGAAGTCGTCGCGGGCGAGCTCGCCTGGCCCGGGCACCGCGGGCACCGCTGCGCCGTTGCCCTCGGGCCCGCCGGCCGGCTGGCCGCTCGTCCGGCTCTGGGCGCGCTGCCGCTTCAGGTCCGACAGCGACTTGACGAACACCACCGAGACGTGGATGTTGATCTTGCCGTTGGCCTCCTCCGGCGAGTAGAGCTGCTGCTGTTGCTGCTGCGTCAACTGCGCCAGCTGCTGGTGGCGGGGCGAGCCGAGCTCCTGGCCGCTCTCTGGGGCGGGATCCGGAAACACAAGGCGCTTTGCTTAAGGAGCGACCGCAGACGGGGCCCTCACCGGCATGCAGCGGACCGACTACGTGCGGGTGCTTCGCTCGCGGTGGGCAGTTTCTTTTTTTTTCTTTTTAATGTTGGTTGGTTTTAGGTGGTGGGATTGGATAGGTTTGCGGGTGTGAAGGTGAAACTACGGCTGACTGAGTGAAATCGACGTACAATTGCTTGAAGATTATTGTCTTGATATTGATTTAATTGTTTTTGAGAAATTGAATTTTATAGTTATGAAGAAACATTTATAGATTTTGTTACAGTCATCCGTAGTAAATTCAAATACCAACAAAACAAAAGAGATCTTTTTTAAGATTTTGAAATTTATCAAAGCATTGTGCAAATAAGTTAATTAAAAGTAGTAAGAAATAGTACGTGAATGAGAATAATACAAAATAAAATTAATGTGACGTAATTTCTACATTATCTGAATGGAAATTTCCACTTTGAATTTTTGAATAATAAAAATTAATTTAGTTGAACAAAAGATCTCTTACATAAGAAAATATTGACGCATAATAAAGGAGGGAACAAAAGGCTACGTGAATAAAAGTAAAGCTAAACACTAACAAAAATCCAAGAGTGTGGTACTACACAATGTTCAACGTAAGGAATGCGACCGCCACCATCATGCAACGAACCGCATATCTCATATAATTATTTGAAACATTTCTATATAAAGTACTGTGTATTACTTATACTCTACGCCACGATTTTTATCCCTCATGCATCTAAAAATTAATTTACTAGAGACATTAAAAGTACACTTTTTATACACTGTGTTTTTGGTCTTTTATCTTCATCTTCTCTTATCGAAAACTATGTTTTTCTGTCGCGTTGTAACTACAGTAAGTTAACTACAGTAAGTCAAAGAGTTTCTATTCACAAATGTGAAATGTCATGACTAAGTATATGACCGAGTTTTAGAAGATGATTTTTTAAACAAATTTAGATTATTATTATCTCAATGAAGTACATTTTCGGTGTCACTAATTCTTCCTCTGTACATAATTATCGAAATTTTTTCAAAAATTGGGTTACACATTGATTTAAAAAAGTGAGATAAATTAAATTAATACAGCGAGAACTTGAGAGCTAATCTATTTTATGAGATATAATTATTGCTTTATACTTAGGCTGATATGTTTCGCGAAATTGACTAATTTAAAAATTACTGTTTTCTCTTCAGCTATACGATACGAGGAATAAGACTTGTTATTTTAATTTGTGTTATTGTGATTAAGTTTCTTTATAAGTTGTATTAACTTTTTAGGCCAAAAGCACTTTATCTCGTACCTAGTACGCTCAGTCGTACGACATATTCTTCGGCGTTCAATTACAATAAATATTCTTTTTCTATTATCCGGAGAAAAAAGTACAAACTAACACGGAGCTCGATTATCAATATCGATTATCGAATCTTAAAATTGTCATTCTTAAAAGTACTAGACACAAAAATGTTTCAGTCTGCATTTGTTTTCAAAGCTCAGGTATAGTTAAGAGTCCTTCCGAGTACCTTATCAAAAGTACCACTAAAAATCGTAACATTTTACATTGCTCGCGGATCTCAGAAGGTTTCTTTTCGCATGAGGAGGACGAAACGACGTATTTTATTTACAAAGTATGTATGTTTTCTTACATAAAAAAAACTAAAATAGTCGAAAGAAAAACCAAGAGGAACAAACATGCTTGAAATGTACGTAGGAACAACTTTGAAGTCCGATGTAGCTGAGAGATGGTGCATATGGAAGCTTATTTATCTCGTGGAAGTGATACCTTATCTCCTAAATCGCGTTTTCATTTAAGTCTACTCAACGAGCAGCATCTGACAGATAGTAGCAATAATTAACTATACAAAGAAGGATGAAAAAAAGGTGACATTCGTTTTACAGCATGGGATTGTGCTCCATGATACACCGGTTCGACTTCACGAGTAGTCGATGTACGAAGCATCGATTAATCCAGACTTTTTTCATGACTAGGCACAGTAATACAAAATTGGAAATAAAAAGAGTATATATAATATATATGTTAAAAAAGTCTACATTTAGAGAAATAGGAAAGTTACGTAAAAAACTGACCTCGGACGGTTCGTTTATTACACCACGGGGGTGAGGTGAAGGTGCCGCACAGATAAAAAAAGAAACACAGACACAGCAGGTAAATGATTGGTGACCATTGAGATTTTAAAAAAAAGGTACGTGAAAATTCTCAGACACAAAGAGATACAATAGTGTATTTACAAAAAGAAATTGCCTTTACAAATTCGACTTAAAATTACGTGTATGTATAATAAATAAACTCAACAAACTCCGGTATGTATATACGGTATAAAAAAAGCTCAAATAAAAAAAAAGAGAAAACGAAAGACTCCTCGCTGAACGTACAAAGAGACTCGCCGTCTCTTTTCCATTTCTTTTATTTATTCGTAATAAAAAAAATAATACGTGGAGTATAAACAAAAAAAGATGATAACACACTTCTTTACACGAAGCTATAGGAACAGCTGTCACCATAATATTCTACTGTACCACAACCAATGCAAGCAGAAATAGCTTCGATATGTACCTGAGTCTTTATCGACATCCTCGTGTAGGAAGGAGTCGTTGTCTTTGCCCTCGGGGGCACGACGCACCGTCGGCGTCAGGGCGGTCGAGTCCGCGTCGTCGATTGCGCTGTCGGGGCCGTTGTTCGTACTGTTCTCCGACGGTGGCAGACTCGCCGGAGCTCCACCGAAAGCTTGCTACAAATTTATTACAATTTTTATAATTCACTTTTCACAGCTATTTGACGTACAAGTTTCTAGTGTTTAATTTAAAAAAATTTTTAAAATGTATTGGACCACGTCGCAGGTTTACCTGTTGAGCTTGGATCCTGAGTCTGGCCTCCTCCTGTGCATCTTTTTTCGTCGTGAGAACCTTATCCCTGATGGAGGTCCTGCGTACACTTTGCGTCCTCGTATTGATGCTCTGAGATCTCCTTACCCTCCTATTCTGTGCTTCGCGCAGCCTCTTGCTCTCCTGTTCTGTTTTCAATTCCATTATGCGTTCGCGAATCTCCGGATCCTCGCAAATATCTGCCGGTGTTTCATCATGTTTATTCTTCGCATTAAGATCCGCTCCATTCTGCACCAGCAATTCCAGTACTTCCAGCTATAATAATTTTCAATTTTAGTGTAAATACAATAAAATAAATTATACAAGGAGTAAATTTGCTTAACACTATTAGTTAGAATCTACTCTCAGATAAAATTTTAGTTTTATCTCTATAACTGCTAATAAAATACATTACAAGAGTACACAAAATAATAGACCCTGATAACACTGGACATAAGTAAATAAATATACAGCGCACTTACGTGTCCCCAACAAGCAGCAGCATGGACGGGTTGCCACTTATCGTTATCCTCGACGTCCGTAGATACGTGCTGATCGAGGAGGAATTCTACAACTCTTAAGTAGCCATTGGCTGCTGCTATGTGAAGCTAAAGTACAATACCGTTAGTTTATTCGTTCCGTATTTTCATTGAATATTTCTATTAAATTCCAAAGGAAATAGTACGTACAGGTGTAGCGCCTTGATGATCCTTGTACTCTAAATCGCCCCCCACTGAGGCTACTCGTTGCAAATCTCGCAGCATTTGCACTTCCGTTGAGGCGCGAGTCTCATCTATCAATTCTTGCGTGACTCCCCGCCGAGCCATTTCACCTGAAATGAAAGAATTTTAATGAATCAAAACTGTATTGAATTAAAATTATCCTGAGAATTAAAAGCAATAAATTTATCTTACCTTCTATACAATCTAAAGTTTTTTCATCTTCGCAAATATCGTAAGGCATATTCCCATCTGCATTAACAGCTAAAAGATTGGCACCCTTTGCTATCAGGTACCGGACCAGATGCAAGTGCCCGCAGGTGGCAGCTGCATGCAGAGGTGTCCACTTTTCACTATCTTCTGCATTTACATTAGCACCAAATTCAACAAGGAGCTTCATCATTTCCTCATTGTCATCGATGCAGCACTGATGTAATGCAGTTAATCCATCTTCATTTGTTGAATCTGGATTTACTCCTTTTTTGAGTAACCTTCGAACTGTAATAGGTAAAGCATTAAATAACAGAAGTATTATTGGAGTTTTATTAAATTAGTAAATGTAATAGAGTAAAGTCTGCAAATGACGTTTATAATCTACTTGAATTAACAAAGTTCTAAAAAAAGCCAGACTTGCACCCTTGATCAAACAAATAAACAAGAGATAAGGATTCACTTAATACACTTGTGAGTCATGACTGATTCATGAGCTGTTTAAACCTGTTAGATTAAAGGTCTATAAATATCATACAATAATCAACAAGGAAATCACATCCTTCTATCAAACGGAAGTTATTACCTAGATGAAAAATAGTGTCATCACAATACCTTCATCAATGTCGTTCCTTGCAGCAGCTTCTAACAGCATAACACTGTCGTTGAAGAAGATATGCCTTTTATTGCTAGTGTGTCTGGTTTGGTGCCTGAGCCATTCCTTTTCTCGCTGCCTCCAAACTTTGAGTTGCTGCAACCTCCTGTGCCTGGCCAGGTGCAGCCTCTCCTGGGTAGTCAGTCTTTCAACGTGCACCATTTCGGCCACAAGGTCTGCGTGCTCCATGCTTACGTATTTGTTTTTACAGTTGTATTTACCTGTAATAAAAAGTTCTATATTATTATTAAATTTAACAGATCTTTTAAAATTATACTCTTGTTACTGCTGCAATATAAAAATGTAATTTTAAAGTAGTGTTTATTGTATTTTTCAGTTTAATTTTATAAATTTTTTTCTATAAAAAAGAAAATTGATCGGATATTTTGTACAACCCACCCTCAGGCTTTAATGATCAAAAAATTAAAAAGTACCTTTCTGTCTGCGAAGGGACTTCATCTTGGTACACTTGAAAATTTTATGCAAATACCAATCGATCATATTTAGAGGACAGAAAGTAGTCGAAGGTAAAGCAATGGTGCTGGTTTATGCCCAACTGACTAGTGAGACATGATAATAAGCAGGATAAGGTACAGCTGCTCCCCTCTCTGAATTTATCTCTTGCTAGGCACTTTGGTAAGCCTTGCGACAATATTTGCACAAGTGTTGCGATGAAATAAAAAACCACCACACCACTGTACAGCTACCCACAAGTTTAAAAGTGCCTCTGACAGGGCAAAAGGCTCTTAAATTATAAATTATTCTTTGTGGAATGACGCAAATTCTTGGTCCACTATTTACTAACTGCATTAATTCATTATGAAATGCACAATTTGAATTTCAAAAATTAAAATTTTGTTAATATATTAAATGAGCACAGCTTTATTGCATTTCAATGAATAAATCAATTGAAGGAATGTAATTGATATTACTAAGGTACTAAAAATAGTTAAAATAATGTTAACTGGTAAACATTTTATGAATTTTAATTGCATCAAAAAATGTTACAATTTAATAAGCCAATATGAACCAGTAGAATGAAGAAGTGGTGGAGTTTTACAGATAATTGATTCATTCCGACTAGTCTTAAAACAAATATTTAAGTTTCATGCTGTCATGTTTTTAATTAAGATATCTCAATCTATTTTTTTCTCTTAAGATATCTATTTTAAGACTTGTCAAAATTTGAGAACTAAGTAGACTATAACATTTTTTTCAAATTAAATTAAACACTTTTCTGAATCTAACAGGTAAATACTTTATATTAGAAATCACAGTAACACTTGACATTTGATAATTTCTTAGCTAATGTGTTTTGATAACAAGTTACTTGAGTTTCTGCACCTCAATGTAGAAAAATGTTTCTTATCAAATCTACAATTGTAAGTTTTGTAAAATCTTTAAACATTATCTCTTCAATAAATCATTAACAAATGCAAACTGATATAAAAAATATTGTTACATGTATATTGTGATCTACAGCAATAAAAAACAATAACCAACACTGATCTTAATCCAATACCATAGCAGAATTTAAAAAACTAGAATATACTGAAGCATTAAATAAAATGGAACAATTTCCTAAAGTCAAAATAATAAAATGTATCTCTCTAACTAGTAAGTACTAACACTCGGTTGAGTCAGACAACCGACTGGTGACTAGTATCGTTTTAAAATTTCTTTATCAGTTAAACAATTTTGCTGAAAAAATAAATTTGAATGAATTATCATATACTTGTCACAATGGTATGTGAAGATAAAGCACGTTTTTTAAGCTTAGTATTTATTCAAATTCATGTTTGTTACTTTGAAAAGAATAGAAATGGTTACCCATCCTGGCATTGTTCTCAGTACCCTATTAAAGCTAAGTTTACGTGCGGAGTTCATTTGGAATATATAACGGCCCGATAGAATATGTGTTAAATAATTCATTTATTTTGACATCAATGATATTACAATGAATAAAGATTAAATTGACTTATCATGGTATAAGTAGTTGAAAAATATGGATTTAGATGATATTTAAATGTTAAAGAAATAAAACTATATATTTTAAGTTAATTAAATTAATTTATTCTAATGATGCAGCTTATCTACTGTCACGTGAATCAAATTATTTAAAGTAATTAAATAAACCAAACAAGGAATAAGTATTGCCTTATTGTTTTAAATGTGCAATTCTCGAGTACAATATCTTTATTAATTCATTAGTTCTGTTACCGCACAAGTTGTAGAATAAAAAGCAAAAATAAAAATTTCATAAAAATTTAGTTAGAATTTTATAAAAGGCATGCATTTATTAAAGTTGTTTAAAATATATTAACTGTTCAGAAATTATTTTTCAATTACATTAACTTATTTGACCAAATTTTAAACAATGTTTATTTATGTTTTCTGTTTATGAAATTTTAATATGAAATATATAAAATTAAAAATATGGAAACATAAACCCCTTCTTACTAAAAAAATTATTTATCCAAGGTAACACACAAAGTTTTAACTACTTATACCTTGAATGAAATTTGTTCTTAAATGTAAACACACACCTATTCCTTCTAAAAAAATAACAGAAAATAAAAGATAATAAAAACAGCACTTCAATGCTTATCACTTTAACAAATTACCTATTGTTTTGATTTGTACAATAAACCAATTAATGGAACCAATCAATCCACATACGCCACCTACAATGCATTTCATAACCATCCACTTTTATCTCACAAATGAAAAGCAAAAAAATCAACCACCTGTACAAAAAGATTTTTATCAGTATATATACGCTACCTGCATGCACCTTTCACACGAGCACAAAAATTCCGTCTAGCTTTCAATTGCACTCCAACGTACCGCCGTATCCATTTCACCTGATTCAAAAAAAAAAAACTCGAGCACCCGTTCCCTCGCGTTCTCGTATCACCCGCTGCATTCGTTGTGTGTATATTATTATTGCAACCACCACGTCGCGGTAACCGACTCCTTATCTCCCGATCCGCATGATCACATGCAACGACGCGCCTCCGCTCATCCCGACCCAGCCCCGCTTGCGGGGGAAAAAAAGCCGCGGCAGCATTCCTGGCGCTCCACGGGAGCGACACGCGCAGGTACCCACGTACATCCGCGATCGGCGCGAGAAAAAAGCGTCCCGGATCAGACGAGAGAGAGAGAGAGAGAGAGAGAGAGTGAGAGAGAGGTAGAGGTAGAGGGAGAGGCACGTCACCTGGGCAGAAGGGTAGAGTCGCCGGCGAGGGTCCGCATCGTCGCGGGCGCGTCGCCTCCTGGTGCGCCGCCTCCTGGGGGAGGGCGAGGGGGGAGCCTGCAGAGGTTCGCGCCGCCGCTCCGGGCCGAGTTCCAGCGCCGCGCGGATCACGCACCCGCGGCCGCCGCCATTTTTAAACTACCTGTTAAGCGGCGCGCTCGACGCGCGCACGTCACACATCCATCGGTGTATATCCCTCCCCTCTCTATTTCTACCTGTCTATAGGCGTCGTGTGTACGCGTGGAATTCTTCGCGCGAGTGTAGGTGCACCAGCGTGCGCGGGTGTGGTGACTGTGAGTGTTGATGTAGGTTAAGCCACGAACGGTTTTTCACCGAACGCTTCGCGCTTAGTTCGCTCGGTGGCGCTGGGATGCAGCTTCGTGTTTGTGTGGTTTTTACTGCTGCGCGTGTGCATGTGCATGTGCAGCCCGACGTCTGCAAGGCCTAACCCTTCTTCCTCGTTCGTCTTTTTTTTGCGATTTTCCTCAGGCCAGTTTCCCAGGTACGAGTGCGTACTCGAGTGCGAGTGTGTTTTTCCTTCTTTTTCCTGAAGTGCAGGTACGAGTGCAACGACGTATTCATTATGCAGGCTCGCTTGAAATTCCATTGTAGGTTATGCGCGAAGTAAGGAATCTACTTGTCGTTTGTTTCTTTGAAATCAGGTAGTTTTAAGACTTTGTTAGCTTTTATCGTTTGGCGGGTAAATCTTGGAATGAAAGACTAGGATGCCTACGTGTATGTACTCGAGAAAATTTTGTTTGGGGATTTAGAGTTTTTCAAGGGAAAATGTAACGGGTTTGTGTATGTAAATATTTACGTGTATACACTGTCACTGAATTCTGCAGAGGAAATCAACTTTAGTTTACTTTGCACTTGCACCGTTATTTTCTACAAAAATTATTTTAAATAACGATGTAACTCATTGTTAATTGACATTTTATTTTGTATTTATCAATTGTTAGTTTTGTTATCTAATTAATTAATGGAAAACGGAATTATGATTTTATACATAATATAACTTTCCTAGATAAATAAAATTATTGTAAGCTTAAGTACTGTATTAAAGTTTGTGGTTTTAGTATGAGAGTAAAATGCTAATTTTCAGATGGTTCACAGAATAATATTCTCACAATTGTAATTCTGTACAAATTTACTTCCTTAATGTCCGCTATTTGAATGTATGACTATGTATGGACACTATTACTTGGAAATTTATTTAAACATTTATGACATCATAAATTATTATCAAACAAGACCCCTTTAATTTATTATTGTGCTACTTCTCCTTTTATTTTTTTCTTTTGATTTTATAAATTTAAAATTGTGTTCTCAATTCCTAAAAAATATACACTTACAGGAGTATTATAATTGTTTTTATCTAAAAATACAATTGTTATTGTCGAAGAAAAAATGTTAATATGATGTTGGACTATTCTTACTCCTCGTTTTTTTAAAAATTATTGTTTTCCGGTAGTGGCGATGGCAAGATAGTTTTTTTAATTTATGCGTCACTTCAAATTTTATTACAAAAAAATGTAACTTGGCTGTCAAAGTTAAAATTGAACATTTTACAACTAATAAAATAATTTTTATTCTTTGAGCTGTGTTAATCAAAACTGAAAAAAACTATAAAAATTTTTAAAATATTTTCATTTCAGAATGGGACAGTAAAAATCTGTAATTACAAATCATCGCAGATTTTTTTGAAAAGTATCTTTATGTATAAGATAAATGAATGGCATACAACATGTAAATCCATTTTCTTTCTAAAAAAATTGCCATTTTTTAAACTTCTAGAACAAAAATTGAAAATTGGCAATCACTAATTTAAAAGAAAAACGTTTCGCACTTAAACGCTCAAGTGCAAAACGCTTTAAAACAATTGTTCCGCTAATTACCGTTAATTAATTGATTAGCATAATTTATATCGCGCGCATTGGCGCCAATTAAATTAAAGCGATGCGCAAATAAATTTCGTTTTCTCTCCGAAATCCGTTTCTAAATCCAATCGACGAAATTCGAAATTCCAGCGTACGGGCGTGCGCGCGCGCGAAAGAAGATTCAAAGTTTCACGTGCGTTTTCATTAATTAATTAGGCTATATGCGCGAGCGGCGCGCCTCAAACGCGGGCTCGCGCTTCCCACAAACGGGCATTCCGCTCGGCTGTTCCGCGCGTCTTTTCTCCCATTCGCGCGCCGCCTCTGTTCTGTTGCTGCTTCCCCCCTCTGAAGCGCCGCTTTTTTATTCTTCTCTTTTTCTTCTTTGTTTCATTTTTTTGGTCGAACTTTTTGCCGGGGGTAACGTCTCCTGAACGAAGCGGGGAAGTTTTGCTTTGGTGCGCGTCTTTTTTTTTTGTTTTCGGTTATAATAGTTAGGTATATTGAAATAGTTTCAACCGGTTGTGTGGAAATGTATCCTTGATTTTGATACGATTAAAAAAGTTGCTTTATGTGTAATGCGAAAGAGATTTCGTTCTCTTTTTTTTAATATACGACGTTACACGTGTGCATCGCATATAATCCATAAAGCTCGCGCAAATTGAGAAAGTTTTAATAATTTTCCAACTACGTGCATAAGAGAGAAGAAGGAAAACAAGATTTCAAAAAATGCTATAAAATGTATAAAATGTATTTTAGTAGTACCGTATTTAATGTCTTTATACAATTTAAAACAAAAATTGACTTATAGTAGAATATAGTTAAAACAACTTTAGTTTTACTAGTTTTAACTTAAAAAAAAACGATTTTCAAAAGTACTTTATACTACTAAAATATAATTAAATACAGTTATTTAGTTTGTGAATGAATCTAAAAATTAAACAAATTGAAAAAGGCAATAAAACCATTCTAAAAGAGTAATAAAAAAACGAGGAGTACAATAAAAAAAAATAAGTAGTACTGCTTTACAGTAAAATAAAATAGTGTATATATAGCATAGCCAGTAAAGAGGAAACGTGATTCGAATATAGGGAAGCAGCCGCGTGTCATTTACACGTAGTCGTCTTACCACCTACGACCTTTTCTACTTAGCGCTTACACTCTTAGACATGTTATTAGGAGACTCTCAGTTTTCTCCTGGAGGGATTATATGTCCTTAATTCTTAACACACCGTCTAATTAACTGATTGACATTAATTAGTTAAAATATAGATACTTAATTTTTTACGTAAATTTAGAATACTTTTTTTTACATAACTTACTTTTTTTTTACATTACACCAATACTTCGATATTTTTATTTATTAAGATATTTTTATTTATAAATTGATGATTTTTTTAGGGGCATCGTAGAAAAATGATCAAAGAAAACAAGATGCACCTTGCACTGGTTTCTGGGCTGTTCGCGGCAGGCGGCGGTGTCTTCGGCAAATTTGCTGGATTTTATGAAATTGCGGATTACGTAAGTATATGCCACTCGGTTGGTGCACTTCGTTATTAATTATCTTCATGATATTCATATTTTTAAATTAAACCTATAGATAACTGAGGATATTTTTTATTTGAGTTCATTCTTCATTATTGACGCACGAGAAAAATGTGGGAATTCTTACTTAACTTAATTGTTTATGCTTTTAAAAACAATTGAGATTATCACAATTTTCATATTAATTTTAATATCTTGAAAAGTGGAGGTGTTTTAAATGCAGAGAATAGTTGCATTAAGTAGAAAGAGGAGAGGAACTCAGTACGGTACGCTATAAGTTTAGAGCTTCTAACGCCAGGTAATAAGTAATTTCTAATTTTTAGGTAATACATAGTTGAATATTAAAAATACTTAAATTATTGTATTACTATATTATTATAACAATTACTTTCCAGTTTTCAAAGGGGATCTCAACAAAGTTACTCCGCAACTTAGTGGTATTTATCGAAAAATACCTCGTTACTGTACATAGTTTATGTTTGGAAAAGCTGCTTAATAATTACATATAAAGAGGTAAACTATCGTAAATTATTATAGATGAATATCTCGAGACCTCAGAAAAGAAAACATAGTGGATCGCACATGAGCGACATTTTTTGAAGGAACAAAAAGTTTCCACTTAAATTGGATTGCAAAATTAACTAAATTGGGTTTTGAAACTTAATATGGGACGGATGGGTGAATTTCACAAAATGAAATTAATATTCAAGCTTCCTATGAAAAGTTACAGCTCGAAAAGCTACTTAGTTCCGTGCTGAGTTACTGTCCTCTACCATTTCGTAAAGAAAGCACGAATGCAGACGTTAAATTAAATTACGAGAGCACACCTTCAACCTTTATTTAATTTTTACCCACAATTATTATATGTGTCATATCCGCGCAATTTAAATGAATGTGATTAAATCTTTAATAATAAAATGTATAACGCAAATAAAAAACAATACTCGCGTTTAAATTAAATGACATCAAAGTAAACAAGATTTAATTACGTCTCGCCGTGAAATTCTTTCATTTGCAAATTATTAATTAAACACCCGGTTAAATGAAACGAAAATTACATCGCACGACAGATCAAACGATGTCGCCCTTACACAAAGCGAGGACAATTGTATTACGAGCGTCGAAAAGGAAACAAATCGTAATTTTTTTTCTATAAAAAAACGAGGAAGAACAAGCGCTCGTCGAAAAAGATTCACAGTCAGCACCGAAGGCCCCGAGCCGCTCAATAAAAGGAGGCATAATTCAGCTTTATGTGCTGCGAGCGCGCGCTGATAAGGCATCACGAGGTCCATGACGAAAACGTACGGGCTTATCCTTTCAAACTCTCGCGCTTTACGCTCCAATAAAGCCGCGTTTCATTTGCCTATTTCATTGCAGTTTTAACTTCGAGCTTCCCCGGGACGGCGGGGCGAGAGAGAATCGAGGGGTTCGCCGGGGGCGAAAATTCATTCTGTAACTAAACTTAATTGAATCGTACGGAGATGCGATGCTGATGATACGTCGACGAGATCGTATTTCTTTTTCAATGAGGTCATTCTTGGAGAAATCTCTGTAGAAAATTAACCATAAATTGGCCAGTATATGCATTTTCTGGCCAATTTATGATTAATTTCTTATACAGGGATATCAATATTAAATTTTGCTGTACTTAATTAATTTAGTTAATTCCTTTAATTAATTCATTAACGGAAAAATATGTAATTTCGCTTGTAATTTGTAGTAAAATTTGCTAGTTACTACGCTGATTTACGATTTATAATAACATTTCCTATCCAGTCAAATACATTTTTCTCGGTCTCGAGATGAAGCGAAAGTCAGAATTCAAAATATGGATTTCAATATTTTACACGACATGCATTAGAAACGCGTGAGCATACATACACGACACATCATGCATAGGAAAATAATTTTGAACGTACCGCCGGAGTCGTTGATGTCCTTCCGTGACGTCATCGCTGCTTTTATTGTCCCTCTCGGCAAAAAGTAAGTAAACTGTCATCCGCGCGATCTAGGCAGAGAAAGAGAGACATACGATTCAAGGTGATAGTCGCATGTTACGTTAATTTAGCGTCGTGCAAGTATTTTAATCTCGGAAGCGCGCAATTTTTGTCTCGTCGATTTTTTCCATCTCCGATGTTGCGGCGAATTAATTTTTCGAATTTTTAATTCCTCGCTTCGGAGAGACACCGATCTCCGTATCTCACGCGCGCTGCGTAAATCAGCCTGCATAGTTTTTACGAGGATCGAGCGTTAGAGGTGCTTATGCGAGCGATAAAAAAAGAATTCTTCCCAGTGAACTGGATACATATTTTACGTTAATTTTTTTCAAGTCCTCCGCTTTTTTTTGGCACAAAATTGTCGGGGGGATTGTGTGCGCCCGAGCTCGCGTTGGAGGTTTAACCCAGTATAATTTGTGACGTAAAAGGTAAACAGCCGCAACGTACACGATGATTTACGGCGCCAGCATAGATTAAAATAAACAAAATTGTAAATTTTAATTTTTATCTTACTATAATTAGAACACCAAAATTTTCTTAAAATTATTCTTTTAATTATATTCTCTCATCGTGTGACAAAAAAAGTAATTAATTAAATTGCCTTCCTAGTCAAGTCTTTTTATAAAATTTAATTAAGCAAAAAGATAGAATTTAAATAATTTAAATAAATCTCGCCGAGTAACCCAGAATCAACCTCTTAAACTCGAACCTTTTCAATTCTACCAAATCTACCACTTCCGAGTTCACGTTAAATTCACTGTTAAAAAGTTGGATTGCAAAAAGCTATCCTCCAGGACGTAAAAGGCACAAACTCGTTAACTACACCTTCCAAAACCACTTTCATTTCGCATAAAAAAAGATGAATCTCGCAAATCACATAAACTGCGTAATCCCGCACATCGCGCAATTCATTTCACCACCGTCTAAAAGTCCTTCCATACGCACACACCAAAGACCGATAAAAAAGTATACATATATACAAAGAAAAGAAAAAACTCGAATTATCCGTAGAGCGAAGTTTTACACGATGTATCTGATTCTTCCGCAGTGGCAGCTGGTGGCGAAGGTGTCGCTGTGGCTGGCGATGCTGACAAGCAACACGCTGGGCCAGACGCTGTACACGAAGGCGCTCGCCGGCTCGGGCTCCTCGCTCCCGGCCACCGTGGCCAACTCCACCGTCAACTACGTCTGCTCGGTGAGTATCGCGACTCTGCCTTCCTCTGTCTGATCCCCCCCTCCCGCCCCCGCGCTCAGGTGACGACCCCCCGCCCTTATCGCGGCGCGGCTCCTTATCGGCGCGCGCGCTCGGTCTTATCGCCGGCTCCTTGAGGCTCGCGGCGACGCCTGGATTCACGTTCTCCAATTGGATCGAGGTGTAGCTTCTTTTTCATGGCACGGAGGGGGAGGTGAGTTCTTTTGGGAGAAGAATAATTTTTTGGGGGAAGGGGAAGGGAGGAAGGGATGGGAGATTTATAAAGTAAGAAAGGATCAAAGGATTATGGTAGGGTTTGTTTGTTCCGTTTTAAACGAAGTTCTTAGTTTATTTAGGCAACAAATTGGTTTTTATTAATTTAATATGCGTTTGTATTTTAGTGTAAATTTTTTAGAATCAGAACAGATGTTTTGATAAATAAATTTATTTCATATTTTTACGGACAATTTTTCGGTTATTTATACAATCGTTTGTATTGATTTTTTTTGGAAAAAAGAAATAACTAATGAATGAAATTCAATTTTCATGTTATATGAATATAATAGGCTAACCCAATCTCTGTTCAATTAACGAAATTGTCTTTCTAATGGAATTAGAAATTGTAATGCGATAATATTTTATTTATTCTCTCGCAATCACGTTAGCTATTATTAATTCGTGGATATAGTTAAGTCTATATAAATAACAATCACTTTCCCCTTACACCAATCATTTTAAATACATTATTAATAAAGGAAGTTATCCTTTTAAAATTCAAATTAATTAAAAAAATAGACATATATACATATTTATACTATAAAATATGCCAATTATCAATAAAAGGGTAGTTTTATAACATAAAGATGTCAATTTAAATGCAGTGTATTTTCACGGTATGTCAATTCAAGTGGATGTATATTTCTAAACTTCGAGTACCAATCCTCTTTTGAAGAAGAGATTCTCTCTCAAATATGAGGTAAACCTAAAAACGAAGCGACTCTTCTCTTCGCTTTATTCTTTATTTGTTTGACTCTGACATGTGATTAGGTGATTAGTAGCCTACTTCTGACTAACAAGAGGCATACGATAATGTACAGTGTATAAAAGAAAACTGAATAATTTATGCTTTTATAAATGAATTAATATATATTTTTGAAATTAATTTTTTTATTTCTGTCCCTATTTTCTACTAATTTTACATTTCTTACTTATATTCTAGATCAGAATGTGTTTTTTTGTACACAGTTGATTTTTAAAACAAGATTTTCTTCTACAAAAAAGTCCTACAAACTACATCACCGAGCAAACAGCCTAAATACAACAGCAACCAGAAGACCGGGCATAGTTTAAAAAAAAAAGCACCGTAAAGCTGTAAATTCCGTAAGTGCAACAACAGCGCGATAAAGAATTTAATTCCGCCGAAAGCCCGCCGCTAAACATCAATTTACAGGGCACACACACCGTCGCAGCTAGCACACCGGGCAAACCTGCGCGAGCCGCATCAATATTCATCGCTCTTCGAAAAAGGTATACAGCCCGCGGGGGACGCTCCGCGCGGGCGCAACAAGAAAAGCGGGCCCCGGATACTCTTTCCATTATTGCCCGGGTGTGTACACTCGGGAGGGCCGCGGCCGTTTGCTTGGCCTTAATTTGATTAAGACGAGGCGCACGTCGCCGGGCTTTTTGGCTTATTGCGGAGGTGCCGAGATAGCGAGCGCGCCGAGTCGTATATAGAGAGAAAAACGCGAGAATCGCGCGCAGCTGCCGCCCGTGCGGTGTATATACGCTCGATCGAGCGTCCGCTGCGAGGAGTGAGAAGAAATTCGACGGGGAACGGGGGTGGGAATGGCATTCCAATATATGACCGCAGGACACAAATGAAATTCTCCCCGTGCGCGCGGGGAATTTTTGCGGTCGCGACGCTGCCCGGGGCTGGGACTTCATTTAGCTGCTTATTTATTCATTTGGTTTATTGGATTACTCGGGCCGTTTTGTGCTTTCACGACTAGCACTTAATGTAGCATCTGCATAAGTAATGTATCTTTTTTTATTTATTCTTTTTTTTTATATTTTGTTATTTTTTATTGATTTATAGAACTGCAGGAATAACGTACTGCGGTCGAGTTTTCATTTATGTTTTCGATTTACGTTTAAAAGTGTACAAAGGGAAAAATAGTGAGGATGAAAAATATTAACCGCGTGAATATCATCATTTTTCAATTTAAGCATTAAAAGTTCGAGTAAACTTTTCGCACTGGTTAATTTTGGCGTATTATTCATTGAGTCAAAACTTTTCGCGTTCGAGCATAATATTTAAAAAGTCAAAATAAAACTTTAAAGGTATATTGAGTAACATACAACGTCATTGAATAATTTTAAATACTAAAACGATGATAATAAAGATTGTAAATGTGACAGGTACTACATCTGTTATAGGTGTTGGTTTTTTATAAGCGCTACAAAAACAAAATCGTTATTTTAATTTTGACATTAATTATCCCAAACAAGGACATTGTATTGTGTAACAACTGTATGCTGCATTTCAAAAAAGTCATTTTAAAAACAAATTTCGAATCGTAAAACATTTATTTATCGAATTCTACTTATAAATCGTCGCCTTATTATATTTTCATATAAATAGAACTTATCAGAACTCGATATATAATTCATATACATTTTCCAATAAATAAATAAATCTATCGATTAATCCTTAAAAAATAAACAGTAATTAACGAAATTTCTCGCCCTTTTAAAAGACAACATTAAAAATCCAAATTGAAACAGTTACCCCCAATTCCGCAAAACTACTCCCGACGCCCCGAAGTCAGCGTGCGCGAAAATCGCCGCCGCGACGTCGCTGTCAGCCGCAATCGAGTTATCCGGCGGGCGCACTTCGCGCCGCGTCGCTCCGGAATTTATGCGTGCGCGCACGCGGCAGCCAATTTGTCGCGGGACCGAGGCTCCCGGCGCGCGTCGGAGCGTCGAAAAGTTCGCCGCCGCGAACTCGAGGCGAGAGAGAGAGAGGGAAGCTCGACTTGCGGACGCGGGACGCAATTAGCGCGGAGAGGCTGCACGCGCGCATCGGCCCTGTGTGCCACCGAGCGAGGGAAAGCCCTGCGGGCTAATGCATTTCCGAAGCTTCCGTGAAAAATTGCGCTCAAAGTGCCGGAGTTCGCGGCGCGACGAATTTTGCGGCGACAATTTATTTAGCGCTGAAAATACATTCGTTTTAATTTATCTTATGTAGGTAGTTGGTCGTATATATAGTTTGAATTTATTAATGAAGGGTGGATATTTATATATGGTTTAGGATGACTTGGAATCGATGAAATTTTGATTAATTATCGGTTTATCGCGTAGGTAATGTTGGTTACTTTATAGTTATATAATGTTTAATCGATTTATAATTTTGTAATGTGCGTCGCATAATGTTACTTGGCGTATTTAGCGACAGGTGAATTCTGAGACATCTCTCCCGCTAATGAATTTGCTGTCGCGATTTTATGTACTAAGCCACAGTAAGTCCTAAATGGCTATAGGCACTTGAACCTGAACGATACTGGTGTTTCACGTCAATAAACTTATTATTATTTAACTGATTTTAAACAAAAATTGTAATCGATAGAATTTTCGTAATCAAATGTTACTCTAAATTTCAATGATTATTGAGGGTTCAATAATTTCCCTTTCGCTTGGATATCTCTGTACTTAATACGTTTTTAATCGTCTAATGGAAATTTAGTTAACAGTTTTAATAATGTCGATAAACTTAATATACTTATTAGTTATTTAGCACCTTGTTTGAAGCACAGTTAATTAAAATACAAAAATCTTTACGTAACAAATTTTAATTATTAATCAAGATTTCACTAAATCATTTTATTCCATTTTAGCTCAAAAAACAATCAGCACAATTAAAACTGTAGTAGTAAAAGTAATATAAACGATACCCGCGACAGGCCGAGCTTTAAAATAGACACGCACGACTGCAATCGATAGGAAACAGGTTTCAAATCGCATTAACGAACCTAAATTAGCGAGTGTCTAAAAATAGCGAGTTTTGCGTACTTTTGTTTCTTTCAAAATTTCCCCCGGATACGTAATCGAATTAGCATAAGAGACCGGCGTACGTAAGAGGTCCGCGACCGGTCCCCCGGAGATATATCGAAGCCCAGCGTCACGCGTCCACCTATAGAAACGCACAAAAAGCGTCGCCGAGGCTTAAAAAGACTCCGCTTCCGCTGCGGGAAGGAAGAGCCGGGATATAATCGCGGGCACGAGGCTGGCGTATTGTGGGTCTCGGGTCGCAAGGACGCGACGAGCGAAACCGCATTTACGACGGGCGGTTACGTGAATCGCCCCGCTCCTCCCGACGGGGCTTTATTGCTTATTATTGAGATTTAAGCCGCGCCGCGGAATCCTCCTCGACTCGGATTCCGTCTTTTGTTGTCGGATTTTTTCGAGGAGCGCGGGTTTTTCCCGATCGTTTTGCAGTTTACGAGTTTGAGGAAGAGCTATTCCTGCTTTTGTAGGTCGGAGGTGCAAAAAAGAAGCGCGCGATTGTCGGAGAACGGCGGTGGCTTTTTTTTCTTTCTTTTATTCGCGGTGCGTATTGAATTTTTAACGACCGTTGCTGGTATAGAGCGAAGGAAATGAAATGAGGTAGTGATAATATGCAAATTTAATGGATTGGAAGGATAATTACGTAAGTCGTCGCGAGCAACCTGTCAATATATAATTGTAAAATTCGACTAGAAGTTATACGATTTATTTTCAGCGCTGGATTTAATTCGCGTAATTTATTTTTTGCACGCTTCGGTTGGAAAAAAAGTGCTCCCCAAACAATAACTTTTATCTCGCAGGTTTTCTCCGCGGCGCTACGAGTTCCATTGTCTTACAGAAAAATGGCCAAATTTCCTCGAAAATCGAGCACATTTCTTAAATTTATCGCGGAAAGGCATTCGAACGTGAAAACGGTTTTAACGTCATTAACTCTGCACGTTACATAAAATTTTCCGCGGACTTGCGATAAAATCTGTAAATAAATCAGTGAGTGAAATAAGCATATAAAAGCAATGTTTTAATCGAAGAAATGTCACTGCCAACAATGCCCACTTCAACTGCCAGTCCAATCTTTCTATTTCAATCTCGACTCAATCTAGGAGTAGCCGCTGTATTATCGCCAGTTCCAAGCCACTCCTGACTCGAGGAAATCTTAGCTACCCTATCAGCCCATAAATCCCCGAGAAAAATACTTTCTTGAGATAGTTAAGGAAATGAGTCGATAATTTTCGTAATTTCGTGAAATATGAAGTTTTTGAATATTTATAAAACGATCGCGAAAGTAACGCGTTTAACGAATAATTACACGTTTTAATAACATATCGAGATAGCTTTTGAAAGGCTGTAATATTTTTATCAGAAGTAGCAGTAATCCGGATACAGTTGAACTCGTAAATACGAAGCTATCATCGAGTGTACATTGAATTTAAAAATTTAATCTTCTCGTCAATGGGTGCACTGAGAATATTTCTAAATCTGTATTGAAAACGATCGGATTATCATAACAGTTTGTATCTATATGACTACCGTCAAATGGCACGGGAAACGATTTCACAAAAAATTAAATTTTTCCGGTAACTTATATAGATAAATCAATTTTTTATAACTGCGCGAAATGACGCGAAATGTGAATGTCGTTCGTCAATACAAAATACAAACATCGTTTTACATTAAATAATTATTTTTCTTTTTTATATGCTTCTGGTTTCCCAGTAAAAGGTTCGTTTATTGTTGAACTGCATCATACATTTATTTTAAAAGAGCAATTTTATTGAAAGTACTCATAAAAATGAACTTTTGATTAGTTTCCAGAAAAAATGATTTAAATCCTTTTTACTGATTAAATGGGTACTCAAAAGTAAACAAAATATCTCGAAAACTCAACAACTAGAAGTACGTCCTTTTACCGGGAAGTTACAAATATTTAATTTATTATAAAAATTATAAAGTTTTGCTTCAACCTATCTCTGTTCGAGTTACATATAGGTACCAGAAAAGCCCACATATACTTATATATACTCGTTATGCGTATAACGAGTTAGCTCGTCATCGTGCACAAGGGGCTAACAAAACTTTCCGAAGATTTGTAAATCACACAAGCGAAAGCAATAAAAGCTTATCAATTTGCCCAAAAATGTATCTATTACCATCATCCCCCTCCGCTCGTTCCGAATCTAATTGGATGATTCCCCCTCTCTTCCCACGAATATGAAAACGACGCCAAACCTCTTCCCACCCCTCGGGGGACGCATAAATCCTTCCCCTCGTAACTCGGAAAAAAAGCGAAGAGGAGACGCAGTAGCGAGAGTCGCCGCCGGCGGCCGGGCGTTTTTCCTCCTCGCAAAAAGGCCGCCCCAGTTTTTTCCCGGGCGGATAAGAGCCGCGAGCCAGCTGGCGCGCGGAAGTCCCGCGAGGATGTTCCTCGCGCGGATCCGAGACGCCGCGGCGACTTCGCGAAGCCGTCGATTTTTACGGTTTTACTTTTCTCCGCGGGCCTGGAATTTTATCGCTCGGTAATTGCCGGCTTTAATGCGGTAATTTATATTTATAGCTGCATTGTGCCACTCGAGATGGCCGCGGCAAAAAATTTAACGGCTTCTTCTTCTTCGGCGATGGCACAGAGTGGAGAGAACATTGGAGATTTAAGCGAGTGGGTAGAAGTAGTGTTTTTTTTTACGAATTTAATTTGATTGGTGTATAAAAGGGTTAGGGGGCTTTTCGCAGCGGGATTGAGTTACGCAACTAAAAATTACGCCGGGACGGAACGTAATTTGCACTGGGTATTAAGCGCTGTTATTTTTGTTGAGAGCACATTTTTTTTCATTCATGATATTCCAGTTAATTAAAGCAGAAGTTTTCTATTTCTTGGCGATTTAAATATTTTTCAGATAAAATTTTTATATTTATTATTACTTGGCGTACATACTTAACCGATAAAATTCTGGTGAAAATTGTTTAGTTTTCTCCTGTCCGTGCGAAAATTTATCGGTCACGAAATATACACATATCCAAAAAATCATGTCATAAATGAGAAAAGAAACGATTTCCGAAATGAATGGAATAGTTATGTTACTATTCTGATTAAATTGTTAACCGTCTTAGAAATAATGATATTTTTACATTAAACGAAAAATAAGTAATTTATTTGAAATCAAACAAGTGGATTCCAAGTTTTCTTTATCTCTAAAAAAATTCCCCTTTTGATATGTTTGCTCAACGCTTGACATGTAAGTCGCAAACCGCCTTTATGACTTGACGACTTTATCAATTGCCTACCGAGTGTTTTGAGAATACTTTTTACACGTTGTACACGCGGTGTTTGCTTTCTAAGTTTATTTGAATAATTGAATTAAAAGGAAACGTGAGAACCGAGATCCAATTTATATTTGAACAGCTTTTTTTCTATCTTTGCATTCTACTTACCTCGCATCGACGCAAATGTACGTCTTTTATTTCGCTACGTAAGATTAAAACGGTATACATACTTTCGCTAAAAAATACTTTAACGCGGTAATTCCTTGTCCCATAAAAGTATCATGAAAAAACTAGATTTATTTTACGCGCAACTATGAAAATGCGCCTTACATCCGGCGCTTTAATTTTTCACAGCGAAGTAGGCATCAAGCGCACCGTGCCAGAAATCGAATTTCCCCTCGCAAAACACCGATAAATTTCTAAAATCGCCCCGTAATAATATCGCAACCATCTTTTTTTTTTAACCTCTGCAGCGAGCAATCACGCCTCGCCGGCTTTTCTAACTCTTCGACAAACATCGATATCGCCCGACACCTACATCCTCCCCTTCTCGCCTCCGTGTGCCTCCATCGACCGGGCCGTAAAAATTTCACCTCCGCGATTGGGCGGTCATCAGTGTATGTACGTATACGTGCGCTACGTCCCAACGGCCGCGCGAAAGAAAATGCCCGGTGGAAACGAAGCGAGAGGTCGAATCGCGATAGTCCCGCGCGAACCGTTTAACGGCGCATCCGAAATTAATTTCCCGCGACCGCGCGCGCGGCTCGGCGCCGAGGCAATAACCGTAAAAGCGCGGCCGTAATAGAATAACTGTACACGCGGCGAGTTGCCGTTTTTTTTTTCTTTCTCCATCTCTCTTTCCTCTCGCCGGCTTATACGTACATGTGTACGCGCGCGCGGCGCATCACCTTGTCTAGGCCGTCTTATAGGTGTATATATAGCGAGTGTACTTACAGGGGACCAGTCTCTTGCGTATGGCCGTCATGTCGATGCGCAGCCCATGGGTTGGTTGCCTAGGCCCTCGCGCTTGATTTGCTCCGGTGAGGACGACGCGGGAAAAATAGAGCGGCTCTTTTTTTGTACGGCCTTTATTTTTGCTCCGTCTTGTTGACCCTCGTTCGGGCTGCTCGATACACTTTTTTTTTATTACGATCTCGTCACCTTTAGGGGGTGACTTGTTTTTCGATCGGTGGAAATTTTGATTGCATAACAGTTAATTAATTCGCGCGCTGTTTGTTTGTTTACTCGTTCAATGTTAAATTGCTGCCGGGCTCGCGTCAATTATATTTTAATTGCGCCGCGTTTCCGGCTATTTAAGCTTTGACTTTTCATCGGGTCGACGCGGCGGCGAAGCCAAGGGTGGAAAAATGTACGTCTCAATTAAAAAAAAAAGGGAAAAAAAGAGGCGAATCCGTCAGGAAGACGCAACAGTTGTCACCCTCTCCAGACTTGAATGCAACAAAAAATCACTCGCGCACTCGCGAACTTTTCAATGAATTTTTCTTAAAAAGAGAGGCATCCCTTTGAAATCGCGACACTGTTTAAAATAAAAATTACGCTCCCGCGACTTCAAGAGCTTCCGCCTTTCGAAAAAAGAGAACGAAACTGTCCGCGAGCTTGAAGAGTTTCCGCCTTTCGGCGTACGGCTCCTCTGTTTAAAAAAAAACTGTCCGCGAGCTTCAAGAGCTTCCGCCTTTTAAAATCGTAATTAAAAAAAACAAGAGTAGAATGAAAAGCCCGAACAAAGTTACACTTCGTTAGCGCGGCACTTTTCACTCTCGACTCTCCGCACCGTCGCACCTACGAAACTCCCTTATCACTCCCCAACTGTCACGAAAAGACCTATGAACCTCCAGAATGAAAAATGTCCTATTCGAGCGAAGAAATCTCAATATTTTCAAGAAAAAAATACTGAAGTAAAATCTTTTTCCAGGCGCTGCTGGGTCTGCTGCTGTTCGGCGAGACGACGTCCGGGCGCTGGTGGTGCGGCACCGGGCTGGTGCTGCTCGGGCTGCTGCTGATCTGCCACTCGCCGCGGGACGAGACGGCGGCGGCGCGCAAGCGGCAGTGAGCGGCCGAGCGCGCGCAAGCGGACTACGCGGTGTGTGTGTGCGCCGCGGCGCGCTCGCGCAAACGCCGAGCCGGCGGAGCGCGCGACGCGTACTGATACCGAGTGCAGTACGCCGCACGGGTGCATGTGCAACGCTGGACTTGATGTACGGGATGCTGCGCTCGACGCTTCGCGCGCGCGGCCCGCTCGACCGGTGATTTAGTGGGCCGCGATTCGCTTGCCTCGTGCAATCTGATTCTCGCTGGCGCCCCTGTTATGCCCGCTCTCGATCTCTCTCTCTTCATTGTTTTTGCGTTACGGGCTTTACTTCGGGGAGTGGGGCGATTGGGAGTTTGGAGTTTGATGGGTGTGCAAAAGTGCTTTTTTCAATTGGATTTTTCTTTTTACTTTTTTGAGAAATATTGTTTTCGATTGATGTTTTTCTTTTTCGGATGCTTTTGTTATCGGTTGAGCGATGGTATTGATGATGAAATTATGAAAGAATTAAGAAGTTGTAGATACTTTTCCTTTTGGAGTGTAAAATTTTATCGGACAATAATAGCGAAATTAAGTGGAAATGTGCGGAATTAACATTTTATAAAATTGTAGAGAATTTGTGAGCATTTTTTGCATTGAAATTAAATTTGCAGGTTTTAGCGCTTTTTTTGATAAATTTAAAAACAGAATCGTTTGCTTAAATGCTATTAATTTTTCAAATCGCTTTCATATTTTTATCGTAATAATCTGAAGATGTGTATAACTTCCTTTTTGTCATCGGAAGTTTTTGGAAATCGGAACCTGCACACGCATCTTTTTCCTTTGAATGAACGTAATCAATATTTAGAAAAAAATATTTTGAAAAATTCAATAAGAATTTATTCCTTGACAATTGCGTAAACACTAACAGTTGTAGAATACGTTACAAAATGATTTGCAATAATTTTCATCATAATTAATTATTCCCGGTAAATATCTGATAAATTGTTTTCGCGGATCTCGCCGATCATACAAGTGCAACTCATTTAATGATACATTTTGTAAAAGAAGTATACTTATTTTTATTAATTATTAAACAAAATCAATAACAAAAATCGATTGTCACAGTTAAATAATAAAAAATGTTATTGATTTAAATGTATGCAAATTTATTTCATGTTAAAAATGGCTGGTGTGAAGCATTGCGATGATAATATACTAGTTATAAAAAAAAAGTCTTCCTTACATAGGTAAATTTATATTCTTGTATAATCTATCACACTTCGTTATTGGAAAGTCAAGTAGGAGTTTCCCATGCAAATTTTCTACAAAAATTTTCAAAAATTTCAGACATCCAAGAGAATATGAAAACAGCACTTTTCAACTTAAATGCGTATCTTATAAATGTATATGAAGCACTTTTCAAATTAACTGCGTCCATTATAAATGTACAGGTGAATAAAAATATTCACCTACTTAGGCATTTATTTTACTATGTCTGCAGAAACCTCATTTTTCACACACTTTTGTATAGCTTCGATAAAGAATGTATTACAATAAAAAAAAAAGACGAAATCCGGTAGTCAAAGTCTTTAAGTTCATTTAAAAAAATTCCCAGGGAAATTTATTTCTGTCAACAGCGGCGCGGCGGGTCGACGGAAAAGCGGAGGGTAAAAAAGACCGAGCGAAAAAGCGCCCGGCCAGACGGGCGGGGCCACCGCTGCAGCAGCTTCAAAGCGTGGCTAATTGTAAGGCGAAATCCTCGATTCCCTTTGTCCTCGGGTTACTCGTTACACTACCCCGTTGGCTTTCTCTTCTTTATCGTCGGCCGGCGATACGTGTACTTCGAATCCTGGGGGTGGAATTGAATTTTTTCCCGATTTCTTTCAAAGGGCCAGATGAAGTCATTTGGACTAATGAAGAATAAATTGCTGGATCTTAGTTTTTTTTTAATTAAGTTGTGATGGTACGATGTTTTTTTGATGCAAAGTCAATTTATCAACGTCGATATTAAAAGTCATCAGTTTCTATTAAATTTATTCTTTTTTTTCGATATAGTTATAAATATATATTAGCTGTACATATAGTGTTAGTGTTGTTTGTTCTACTTTAATTAACAATTTTAATTAACAAACCGCAGATTATGGACAAAAAAATTGTTCGTATTCAAAGTTTAATTAAACTGAACCAATTTTCGAATGAAACATTTTCTTTGTTAATTAAAATTTTTTTAATGAAAAAAAAAAAATTAAAAGTGAAAATCAAATAAGTTCGCTAAAAAGGAGTGAAATTCAAACGAAAATTTTGCACTAGTTATCGAGAGGTAGAGAAGCCGGAGTAATATAAAAGAAATAATTCGAAATTCATAGCGCAGCCAAGTTTCCTCGCGGCCCCTTAACTTTTGCTCACGCATACTTTTTGGTATCGAATAACAAATATTCAGGACATCGGCTGAAAATTTCTATGCTATATATTAAAACTTTACCAATTCACTTGCACGACGTACATTTCGCCGCGTTTTCTTCGCTGTTAGCGATCATTTTTTATGTTGCGCAACATGTTTTTTTCCTTTTTATTTTCATTTAATTATCCAGAGTAAGATAAAAAATAAAAGTAAATATATTGATTTTTGAGTTTATTTTATTTTTAATAATCAACAGATTAAATTGAATTGCCATTCGCATTGAAAACATTTGTAATTTGTTTAAACAAATGTAGTTTAATTAACAATTACTATTCTCTAACTTTTCAAACGACTACACTTTTAATGCAATATCGGCGAAGATTTTTAATGTTAATAATATCTGATAGATTATTCAATTCCATTTACGAGGGTACCAATATATAGCATAAAAATTGATTACCAAACATTAACTGTGTTTTTTAAACATCCAGAAAAAGCATCGAAAGTGCCAAAACATTTACATTCACTGTAAGATACCAAATCCTTTCCAATAATCCCCAACAAATCATCATATTTTTCTAATTCCAAGGCCTCCCACAAATCAAAACGAATAACTCGTACGCCGAAATATCTCCCCCGACTCCGTCGAATCGTCCATCCCCAAAGATCCATTCGCACGCGCGCAAATGGGGGATTCCCCGTGGAAGCGCGTCAACCCTGACGAATGGTCGGCTCAACCTCGTCATAACCGATCGCAGCGAGGACGGAACAAAAGTTTCGGAAAAAGAAATTCCGACGGGTCGAAGTTGCATCATAAGCCTCTAAGGAGCGCGCTAAAAATAAAAGGCGCGCGCGGGGGCAGCTCTTTGTCGACGGTCAAGTACACGCGCTCGTCAATTTCCTTATTAAGCTCTAACTCTCCAGCCTCCAGCCGAGTTTCTCCCCCTTTTTTTCTTCTCGAGGCTTTTTTTTATCGCGGAGAGTAGTGGACGGTCGTCTCCGGACCCCAGGGACGTGTCCGCGAAGTGTCGGATTTAGTTACCCGTTGGGGTGGCTTAAATATACCGATGCTCGAGGTGCTTTACTCCGGGGGTAGGGGGCGGCTCTGATTGTTAGCGCGAAAGTGCGAGAAATGATGTATTATGCAACGCCTTAATACTGGTAGGCGATAAATTCTGATGTGCAATTTTTGTCGAAATTTATTTGTGACTTATTTGAAAAGGTATTATTAAAAAAAAATTATTGACTGATAAAATGTCTTTTTTTTGTATTTTTTAAATAAGATATTTTAACGTATTGCGCAAAGAATTTTTTATAGTTAAGGAAGTGCAACTTTGTAGAGTAACATTTTTTATCGATCTCTGTGAGTCAGCGTGAAGCGAGAATGTTCGTTACATAGGCTTAGATCGATATTCAAGAGACACTGTCATCCACATAAAAACAAAAAGTCTTTCATCAATTTTTATTTCATAGCTTAACGATTTAATTATCCATAATATAAAAAACTAAACAAAATTTATTTCCAACTTTATTAATACTTATTTATAAAAAAATCTATTATTTATATAAATGAAATTAATAAAAAAGTGTAACTTTAATATTGAAATGATTACAGGTGGATAAAGGAAAAAATCGGATGAATCACAATTAAAATTTACCAGTAATTATGTTGAGTAATGAGATTTTAATAAAATGAAGAAGGCAACACGGCGAGGAGGTTGTTTGCGAGATTAATGGATCTCGCGTCATCCGCTTTAAAGTGAGTACGCCAAGATTTCGTGCGCATATAGGCCGTATTGTTTAAGTACTGCGACGGCACTTAAACACTCGTACACCTTGCCTACCTTTTTACACTTGACGTGCGCGAAATATCGCTCGTTGACAAAAAAATTAACGTCACTCCGTCTACCGGAATAAAACGCCGGGCATTAACTTCTTTTTTCTTCTCCAGAAATAAGATTTATGCTAAACTTCGCGTGCTTTTTACAGTCTACAGATTTTAATTTTAATTAATTTGAGATTTTTATATTTTTGTAATAACGAGCATTTTTTTGTAATTAGAATTAGTTTTCGTGCAAATAATTTATTTATAGTGATGTAATTATAAAAAAATTTGTGCAAAGAATAAATTGCTGTAATCGTATCATATAACATTTCATTCTATTGACTTATAAGTAAATTTTTGATAAATTTTTTGTACAAGATTTAATTTGTTTAATTTTGAGAAAATCTGTATAAACGGAGAGTAGATTTAATCAACGCGCGGAAGTCATCAATATCCTCATTTTCCGCCAAAAACAAAATCATATTTTAAACTAAACCAATCCATAATTCCACATTGTGCCACTCTCATTCTCTTAAAACAAAACTCTTCCAGTAAAATCCATACATAATCATCACCTCCCATTACCCCCACCACCTAATTCCCAAACTAGTAAAACCAACGAATCAAAATATCGCTAAATGCATTGCAATTAAAAAGGAAGAAGAAGAAGGCCGCGCGCGAGAGGAAAAAAAGGCCGCCCTTCGATTCGGCCGGGTGGCCCCGGGGGGTCGGAGACTGAGAGGGAAAAGAAACGAGGTGACCCAGGTAAGTGATTCCGGCTAGCCCAGTTTCCATCGCGCCGGGGACGAGGAGCGTCCGCGGGAGCCGCGAACTCCGGCCCCGGGAGGGGGAGGGGGTGGCGCGGAATCGCGCTCGGGGAAGCAGAAGAGATAGAAGCTTTTTTTTTTGGTACAAAATAAAAGAGAGAAAGAGAAGGGACAGACTCGACGGCGGGGATGGGGGCAGGCCCGCGGGCGATTGTCGCGATTGTTATTTTCATTATTGTAAAGCGCGGGAAGAATATAGCGCGCGCGGTGGGTGGGGAGATCGAAAAGCGTGGGCGAAATCGATCGTTTTGCGTTGGGGAATTCGCTTTGGTGCGGGAATTATTCGAGCGAGGGTGATACACTTTTTAAGTTTATTTATGGAAAATAAGGTATCCGTGCGGTTTGATTTGCCGACGCGATGGTATGTAGGTACTTGGAGTAGGGATTATTTTTGGTATATTTTTGTCGTTTTGTAGTAATTATTTACATTGATGTTGCTACGACGTCAAAAGTATTTTTAAGCTTCGATTACATTAATTGCTCTTATTAAGGGCGATAAAGTGTGCCGCCTACAATGTTCAGGGACTAATTTTATTTTAAATTCGTAATTAATGGAATAAGTTTAATAAGATTTTGGAATAGATGAAAAAGGCTCTAATAAAAATTACGATAGCGTACAATAACAATTTTTTCATTCAACTAGCTTTAAAGCAATATTTCTTGGTAAGGTTTATTAGAAATTTAAACAATTTTTGTCACATGATTTACTTATATAAAAATACTATTGCAATTTTTGGAAGGTATTACACGTCATCATTACACGTACCATTTAAAATAAAATAATGAAGTCGCCATCGCATTGAAAAGCTCCAAAAAATAAATTACCCCCTTCATTGTATTCCAAATTCCTCCTTATCGCAACTAACAACCCCACCGAAAATTCCATTCGGTAGATGCGCCACGCTGAATGCGTTTACAATTTTAGTCCGAGACCTAAATTGACAAAAGAGGAGTAGCGCGCGCGCGAGCGGGGGTCGGCGGAAAAAAGCGTCATTGTGCCGACGCGGCCGAAGAAAGTCCCGAAAAAAAAAGCGAGGAGAGGAGAGAAAGAGGCAAACGCGGAGAATGGCGCCTTGAATGGGCCGGAGGGAGACGGCGAGCCGGGAGACAATGAACACCGAGAGCTTAATTCGAGTGTGTACGCCAAAGGGAAACATCTCGCGGGCAAGGCCGTGGAAATAATTAAAAAAAGAGAGAGAGAAAGGGGTGGAGAAACATTGGGAATTTGTCTTGGATCCGTATGAAAATGGGGGGATGATATTTCCGCCGGATTACGGATTAGAGTACATTTCGTCCTAATTGCGCGCCTTACCTCTTTGTTTGTTTTTCGGGCGCGTATATAGGCTTTCCTTGAGATCTCGCATTATTTTTAATTGCGCGGAATCGGTTTTCAATGAGATTCCGCGCGCTTTCAATTCAAATGGGTTGATATTAAAATATTTTTTTCTTAAATCCAACGGTAAATTAAAATAGATCTTTATAGTATAAACTTAACAAGTTCAGTGTGCAAAAAAGCACCGATCTTGTCCGCGACAATAATAAACCGAAATCTAATTTGGCTCACTGGTAGCAGTGAAAAAATCGTTTTCTTAAACCTCACTTTATAATATTAATCTACTCAGACTCATCAAGATCCTAAAGGCCTTCCGACCGGACTTGGAATAGTCCACCTGATCTAGTCCACGTGTTTGCCCAACATACTTTGATATCACAACCTCCCAAACATTCAAAATTAATCAATACCTATCGCCTCATAATACACTAAATATACCTAATCCAAATATAATCCCAATAATTACGTCAAACAAAAAAAAATTTAAACATTCCTACAAGAAAAAACTCAATTAAAAAAAAACAGAATCTCCACCCCTCACCCCACAAAATCCACCCCCGGCAAAAAAAGACGAACCAAAATTTAAACGAGCACATATATATAAGAAAGGCAGTAGCCCGTTAGCCGCGGGCCGCGACCGCCGCCGCCTCGCGGGTCCCCGTTTTCTAGGCTAGCCCCTCGGCTCGCGGTGGGTGGGCCGCCCGTCGGCGGCGCAGCGGCGGCGGCTCTTATCGAGCGGCGCGTGCGCGCTCCCCATGTGCGAGGCGGCGGTCGCGCGCGCCGCCAGTCCTCGCAGGGCCGCAGCGGCGCGCGCGACCTCAGCAGCCATAGCCAGTCGCGCGCGACACACTCGAGCACAGTAAGCACCCCGCGCTCCGCAAGCCCGAGGCGCCCGCAGGGGTGGTGACCGACCGACCGCCGCCGCACACGGTCCCAGGCCAGAGACCAGAGTCCGGGGGTGTGTGCGTCCGCAGCTGACCCGCGCATGAGGCTCAGGTGACGGTAAGCAGCCGGTGGTCCGCTCGGCGCGTACGGGGGGTAAGGCGAGGCAGGGGTTCAAGGGGGTACCAGGCGCGCGACGGGGTTACAGTGTAATGGCTGCGCGATCGGCCCCGCCGCTTGATGGACGGCGACTCGGTGCAGAGGTCCTCCCGGTGTGTATAGGTGTATGTAGGGGCTGGGGAGGGATAGGGAGGGTTTAGGGGGTGGTCTCTTTTTCGGGGGACCGGTTTTTGTTTTGAGTTGGAGGGAGGCGTGCGGGGGAATACATTGGGCATGCTAATTTCTTTTTTTTTATGCACCCGCTCGAGTGCGAGTAATTTCGAGCCGCTTTTCCGCGCGGTCATTTGCATCGAAATGTAATTTGCTCTTTGTACGGCCGCGTACCCTTAAAGCGGGGTATACACTCGCCAGGTGGACTGGACTGGTTAGAATTTTTGCGCTTTATTTTTTTTATGTGGAATTGAGAATGTTGTAACGACAAAGTGTGATTGCACCAATTTAAATTTACTTGCTTTGTCGTAAACAAAATATTATAATAATAAGCTAATTACTAAGTATAAGTTTGTGTTCTGGTTATACCATTATGTAGGTTCCTTAAGTAAAACTTTAAACAGTGAATAACTAAATTTTTTACTACAATTTTTTACAGTATCATTACTTATAATTCATTTTAATTTATTCTTGCAAAGTAATATTTAAAAAAAATTGAAATGTTTCTACTTTCTTCAACAATATATTTGGTATTATTAAAAATGAATATTTTAATAATTATTTAAACAAGCAGCAAACTACATTACTTGTTTATTTATTCTTTAAAATGATGTGAATAAAATACCACCCTTACTTATTCGCTTGAAATATAAAATACACAGTTTAATTACCCATAAATAATGAGTAAAGAAATCGTATCGAACTTTTTCCTTTAAAACACATAAAAACTATCAACCCCAAGTAGACCAAGAGCAAATAGGAAGAAAGGAAACAATTAGACAGTATACCCGCAACAGAGTCCCTCGAACCCTAATCACTCGATAATCGCTCTATAATCGCTCGTACGGCGCGCCGCGGCCCCCCCAAGTGAAAATCCGATCGAGCAATCTGGAAAGCCCCGCGACCGGATCGATGAAAAAAGGCGGAAAACGATCGCACACACGCGCGCACCTAGCCGCATTAGCAGGTATATGTGTACACGTCGAGAGGCTCGCCGTCGCCCCCGCGGCTTCGCGCGTACACTTACGAATCCACCGCCTTATAGAGCCACCCGCGCCCGGCTTCTCTCGCGTGACGCGATTTTGATAAGCGAATTATTGTGGATATACCTGCCGATATGGCTATTTCCACGGAGCAGTCCGACCGCGCTTTCCGCTTCCGCGGGGGTAGTAGATAGCTAAGTGGGTGCGATTCAGCTGGTAACGCATTTGTTGCCCGTTGCGGAAGTATCTGCGAAGAAAATTTTGTACGTTTTGAATAAATTTTTATTAGTTCGAGTAAACGATTTAGTGGAATGTGGTCTATTATGTATTTTTATAAATAAGTTAATCGGCCCAATATACATGGTTTTTAGTTTCAAAAAATATATTTATTCAGATTCTTTAAATTTAAATAAATATTTTGTAAAATTTCAAACACAATTTGTAATGCGTATTGATTTTCTTCGCACGTTTGATTTATTCAAATGAAACCATTATTTGTTGAAAATGTTGTTATTCAAATAAATCGATTCATTCCTTTTGATTAAATAATTTTTTTTATTATACGAATACATTTTTTAAAACGAAATAATAAATAAATATTTAAATCGATTTTGATGAATGTTTCATTTAAATAAATAATTTGCAGATTATCGAAATGATTATTTATAAAATTACATAGTGTAGAAAAAGATACAAATAATTGGAATATTCAGTAATCAAATAATAAATTTTTTGTTTCCATTTCTCCAGTACAACACACGATCATTTTGGCAAGTTTTCTAGTAAGCATTCTCACGCTCCTTAGCTTGAGAATCAATAAATTTTAGTAAACATCAGCTTACACAAAAAAACGAGACTCGGAACTAAAAATATTCCCTGGTCATGCAAATTAAGACACGTATAGTGCAAAGCACAGAAAAGCATACAAACACATATTTTAAAAACAATCTTTACATAGCAAATTACGAAGAAAATAAATTATAACACTTAAAAATAAGCAGCCCAGTAAAATAATCGATAAAATCACAACACACTCATCTCAGCAACCTCTTCATTAACACAAACGCATCCCTCGCACAACTCGTCGTACCGCGGACAAAAAAAACAACAACAATCTCGTAAAAATGTCGATAAATAACGCGAGAGCGTCAGTCGGCGCGGCAATCAATGCGGCGCCTGTCCCCGCATACAAACTGCAGCCTCGATCTTCCTCCCCCCGAAATCTGCCCGTCGAGACAAAAGGTCCGGCCGCGATCCCGTTTCGTTCGTCGGCTGCGCGCGGGGGAGCGGAGGCGCCGCGAGGACGCACTCCGCGCGCCTCGGCGCCTCCGCGATGATCGGCTTTTTTCCGGAGGCGATTAATTTCGGCAGCTACACTCGCGGAGCCTTCGACGCCGCTGCCCGTAAATCACCCCCCGGCTGACTGGTGTTTCATTCGTCTCGAGTCCTCAACTCCGTTAGAGCGAATTCCCTAATTTTTTTTTAGGAAGAAATAATTTAGTGCATTTGGAGGGTTGGAGGATTTGCAGTTGTATATAGATGCTGCGTGCTATGTGGGACGGGATGGCTTTATTAGTTTTATTGGTACGTGTATATATAATGCGAAGCTTTGTGTTAATAAAAAAAATAATGGAATGCAGTGGCGGCTTTGAAGGGTGGATACATCGCTGTTGTCGTTTTTCATCCGTTTATTTATGTTGTACGTTTATGTGCGAGGGAGTGTGTCAAGCCGATGAAGGATTTTTATAAGAATAAATGGAAATCATCCTTCAAGCTGACTAGTAACTTTTCTTGCGAAACAACACGGGTATATTTTTTCATTATTTAGGGGAGACGGGCGATTGAACAAAATTTGTACGTAAAATAAATAATGCAGTTATGTATAAATTCAATAAACTCTTTATTTATTAGGTTTTCTGTTTTAGACACATTAATTTACTTGCACGACATTAATTACCAATAAATCACAAATAATGAAATTATTTATTATTATTTTATTGAAATTTTATAAATTTACGAGCTTTCACTCGTACTATTTTCATTATAATTACGTTTTGACTAAATTAGCGTGTAAATCATGAATTTGTTTATACACACACCCCCGAATGCGCGTCTCTTCAGCGCAAAACTGCGGCGTTCACTGCACTTTATTATTCCTCAAAGGATCGAGCAGAGCTACTCCCGGGAGTAAATAAGAAATACCACATTTTGCTCTTTGAGTCTCGGGGAATCGATAAATACGTAATCGCCTTCAAACGGCATGAACGCCCGGTCACTTAGGAAGTCCAAAAAGTTTCTCCCGCTTATTTATTAATTTTCGAACGAGCCGATAATCGATAGGCCGCTGAATTTTTCATCGTTTGTCTTTCTCTCCCCGCCCTGCGAAACGCACACACTTTGCGCGATGAATATTTGCTCTCCTAATTTTGCCGGGGGGCGCGGGAGTCGATTTTTATAAACGCGACGTCGCGCTGTAATTTACTCGCGGCTGCGCCGGCGTTGGTGGATTTCGTAAACAAGAATCGCACGGAGAACGAGAAGGCGCCGCGGTATTCCTTACATCTTTTATGCGTCTTGTTGAAATTTACACAAGAATCTTTATACGGTTTATTGGTTTTAAATGATCAGTGCTTAAATCAGTGTTCTTGTTTTTTTTTTTCTTCATTTCATAATAGTAATAGTGGGTTTATCTTTCTTTTAAGAATTTACAAGAATATCGGTTGCACTTTAAAAGATTAAGAAAATTAATTCGTTTGAATAAAAAACAATTACTTGTGTTTTTTAAAATGCAATTTTGTGCATGTTTTTTAAGTTAATCACATTAGATAAAACAAATGTTGTTCATACAGATACCTGCTATAAATTAATGGTACATTGCGTAATTAGAGCGTTAAGTAGATGATTCTCGCTCGAGTCAAGTATGTCACATGCACGAGTGAAGCGTTACCATGCGTTCATATTTTGTATACTATTTTTTTTAAATAGACAAGTTTTGCAAGAATTGATTATTTGTAACTATTTCCCTATCAGAAATCGTCAATTAGTTATAGCGATAAATTGGCATTTTTCGTCTTATTCTTTAAAGACTAAAAATGGCCACTTTTTGGACAGTAACTGTATAAAAACTGGTTTTGTAAAACCAATTATTAATAATTAAAAAATATCAATCCCACTCAAGATTCAAAATTTTAACAAAAATTCCGTTTTCTGTACCGTCATTAAATCGAAAGCCTCATAAACACCAGTAACACAATACCTGCAAAAAAAGGAGAGAAAAAAGCAGCAGAGCTCGCGAGCAGCACTCCCAAGATCCGGAAGTAAAGTAGAAAAAGCAACGGGGGCAATCGACTGGAGGGCCCGGGCGAGCTTGGAGTCGCGCGGACTGGATTTTCGCAGCCGGGGGCCACGCCCACGCTCGCGCGGCCCGCGGGGCTCCCCTTTTTCTCTCTCTCCCTCTGCTTATGAGCTCGCATGACTGGCTTCGATCGGCGCGCGGACCGCGAGGCCTTGAAAATCGGCTCGGGACTCGAGCTGGTACCGGCCGTTCGCCGTTTCTCCTAATGAGGATTTCCGAGCGCGCGGACCCTCCGCCTCGTTCCTTCGCTTACTTTACTCCCCCGCTGTCTATAGAGCTCAGTGTATACCGGCTGGCGGCTTCGACGGCTCGCGGTGTAAGTAGAGCTTGCATCTGGGCTTGCGGTAGTTTATTGATAAAAAAATGGGGTGGAAGTAGTTTTTCTATTTTTTTTATTTATCATTGTTTTGTAGGTGAAATTTTGCCTTTAAATTTTTATCTTGAAAATTGCAGCATTAACATATTAATATTTACCTCGTTTTTTTATATTTATATTTACTTCGTTTTGGAAAATTAATTATCCGTGAAATGAAAATAAATCTCGGTGTTAAAAACTTTTCTGTTCGTTCATTTTTTTTTTATAGAACAAGTTTTAACGTTGCCATTGAAATTTACGTTCGTCACTTTTCTAGTAAAAACAGAATCAGGTTTCTTTTTCCAACTAATAACTTTGCGAAATGATGTTCTATTAAAAGAATTAAGAAAAACTTTCTTGAAGTGATGTTTACTTTTAAAAAAGAGTTACTCACCCGCTGGTTTGAAAACACAGCGATTAATTGCTTTAAACTCTTTGAATTTTTAACGCGAGGAATAGAGGACGTGCGCGTAGTTTACTTCGCGAATTGACTTTGTCGACAAGTGCGAATTTTTTAATTTTTCCGCCTTACCACGCGTGACTTGTACTACTTAATTTATTAACGCTAACTTAATTAAATAGCCTCGTTGAAAAGAGTACAACTTTTATTTGCTTTCCGTAATCTTTATTATGTCCACTTATTTCCATTAAAAGCTTTTAACAAGTCGTTAGCCAATTTTGGTAATATTATTTTCTTCGTCTCGTCGTAACCGACTTGTACTACTTAAAAGGGATATTTTTTTACAAAATTCCAAGATGTTTTTATTATTTTTAGTTTATTTAAAATAGGCCAATGACTAAAGTAACTCATGTATTATGCATGTTTTCTTAAACATTGTAAATCAGTTATTGTAATTTTGAAAATTAAAATTTAGATACTATTTCATTTGAAGCAGTGGTGTTTACTTTCATTAAAAAATGTCATAATGCTTTTATTTTATCGTGTTTATACGTGACTTACGCTACTTAACTGGAATATCAATTAAGAAAAAACCTGCAATTACCTCATTTTTAACAATAATTAATTTACCTTTCTCTGAAGTTATTTTTCAGGAGTTATTTTTTCCGTGTAATCACAAATTAGTACTTATGCATAATTAGTGACTTTGCAATCACTTTTTAATCCATTTATAATTTCGTAATAGCAATTATCAATTTTTCCAAATCACTATAAAAATTACAAAACCATGATTCTTAAATTATAAATAACTACTGGTTAAACAGATGCATCTTTTTTTATATCCCTGACCTCACGTTTTTTTATACGCAAAATAACTTAAATTTTCGGATGGTCAATTTGACAATTATTTGATGATATCACTTCAACTGAAAATAATTTCAAGAAAATTGGAGTTTTATACATTTAATAAACTCTAAACTCGACTTGGGGTACTGGTAATACTGCACATTGTATTACTTTGTACATTTACCGGCAGGTGGACTAGGATCTATCTATCCCGATAATAGAAAGGCTGCCGTGGTTACATACATAAGCTACTTTGAAGCCTGAGTAGTTGGACGTCAAGATAATGCTACTGGCGCTTCGCCATATAACAAATTATAACTGATATTAAAAAACAATCATTGAATCATTGTAAAAGATTAATTGGAGAATCTTGTAATGATTGGAATGGAATCAAACGTCACTAAAATTACAATGAGCATCTTTGTTTGATAGTTTTCATTTCGATTATTTTGGGAATTCTTTGATGCTATTTTTGATTTCTTTTGCCATCGATATGATAAAATGGACGAGAATTGACAATAGGTTTAGGTTTTTATGGACCTTATAAAATTCATCATAGTAACTGGTATAATCTAAATCCTTATTCCTTAGTTTGAAAACTTATTTATTCAAGGTTTAATTTCTGTGCCACAATCAACTTTTGATGGTGTAGCTAAGATTAACATTTCACGCGTCCCCGAGAAAGTTTTCTTTAAGCTAATTTCAAATCAATTGTTAAACCTTTCTCATTAAGTAAGTATTTTGTCATACTTTAAACAATAACTCATGTTATTAGACTGCAATCCCTTACACATTTTAATCATCATTACTTTTTAATTTTGATATTTATTAAGAAAAATGATGATAATGACATATTAATAAAACGAATAAACGCCATTCACTAAATGCAGATTTAAATAAAAAAAAATGAAAAAAGATGTATAGAGAAAGAATAAAGCGACAGTCGCGCAAAATCTCCGTTCACCAACCACGCCGCGTAAACAAAAACTCCATTGTACCCGCAGCCGTCAATCCCCGCTCGCTTCTGAATGGCTTATAAACAATTGGAAAAAGCCCGGCTCTGCCGCTCCATTAGCGGGAGCAAACAACGCGGCCCTCGAAGCCAACACCCAATTAAGCGCCTAACCAGCGGCCCCCCTCCGAAAAGGCGCGGCGTCTTCTTTCCGGCGCGCCGCTCATTATCCTCCCACGTACGTCCGGCTATACCGCGGAGCGCGGAGGGGCTGAAAGCGCCGGGAAATTGGAGTGTCCGCCGGGGCACGCAGCGACGCGAAAATCACGGATCTGGGCCGCGGTGGGTTCTCGGCTTAATTGAGGCTCTCGCGAGCTCGTACGCGACCGCGATAATTCACACGGCTGGCACGCCCGCGACGTGACGACTCGCCCCTACCCCCACTGCTCGCTAAACATTTCTCTCTTTGTCTGGTTGAGGTCTCTTTTTTTTTGTTCGCTGCTGCTGCTGGCGATGGCCGGGTGAGTTTTGATGGATTAATTTTTCTTTTCGTTGGTTTGGAGTGTTTAGACTTTTTATTGGACGGGGAGGATTTAATTTGGAAGTTAAATTGATGGTGCGGTTGGACGAAGTAATGAGAAATAGTGGTTCAAATTAGTTGAAATTTGTGTGAATTTTATTCAGGTACATTTTAAGTTGTAAAAGATTAAAAGAATGTATACTGAAGTAATAAATGTGCAACTGTAACAGAGGTGTTTTCAGTAGTCATTTATTTAAGGAATCTCTCAGATTGAGTTATTTCCCATTGTTCCAAATTATACAGTATATAAACCTTTTGAACTTCATAATTAGGAAGCAAGATAATAGGCAGTATTACTATACTAATTATTCAACTTCTTGGCACTAATATTACTCCAATTTCAACAGGGGGTAAACTAGTTTTGGAAAGCAAGTCATTTCTTATTGATTTATTCACATAACTGAGCTCTCGCAGTGAAAACTAAGTTGTTACGCATGACAAAGTTGAATCGACAAATATACGTATTCAATATTAAATTTATTACAATTTGATCCACTGCAATAAATTTCGTTATTCATCATTTTTTATTGAATAATTTAATCGATCAAAAAAAAGAAAAATTTAAATTTTTTAAACGCCTTTATTTAAGTATTCAATAAATATTGAGATACCGCAATTTACAAGATCTTAAACTACTGATTAAAGAGTAAAATTAAACAGAACTACCTTAAAGGGAGAAGGCATCACTTGCAGTATTAATTTACTTAATTTATATAATTACACAAATAAATCTACACCCAAATAAATACTATTTACATTAATAATTCCATTAACTCTCAATCAACTTTAATTAAACAGAAAATAACAAACAGTCAATTAAATCCTCCGCGCGCGTCTTACAAGATTATCGAACGCAAACATCCCGCGAGTCCATCGACGCGCCGGGAAAAATCGATCATCGCTATGGCCGCGCGAAAGAAAATCGCCATCCTCGCGGCGACGAAGTCGCGCGGAAAAGTCGCGCCGCTCGGGCGTCGATCGAAGCCCGGGCGCGAAAAGTCGGTCAGAGGCGAGCGCGCGCGGCTCGCACCCGCGGCGCGCACCTGTCCCCGCGCGATGCATATCGAATGCAAATTTAACGCGGACGCGTCTGTTTTCGTATTTCGACCCGGATACGCCGGCGAGAGATTTTTATTCGTTTCCGCGCGGGGCGTCGCCTCGGCTTTACGAGGCCTCCTTCGCGGAGCGCCGCGTCGCGCTGTTGTGCACAAAGAGACGGGGGACGGGGAGAGATCGAGTTTTTATGCGTTTTCAATTTAAGGTTTTTTCTGGAGTCCATTTGCTTTGTTTCGTTGGTGGAGGGTTTTTAGAGTGGGTTGTGAATTTGTTAATTGGATTGCGGGTTCAGTGGAGCTTGTATAGACGAGGGTTGGTGTCTGACTGGTGCCGGACTTGTTCTACTTGGAATGTGTATTGATTGCGCGTTTCTATGGGGCTTTAAAAAAAATTGAGTATTACTTTTTTTAGTTTCTTTTTAGAAAAATTGTGGCAAGAGTTCCTCAAAGTTGACCTGCTTATAGTGTGCAATGGTATTTTTTTTTATTATGACACTGACACATTATACGGGAGTATCTGAAAATTTCAAATTGCGCGGAAGATAAAAAATCCTAACGTTACGTAAGGGAAGAGAAGTTTTTGTAAGAGAATAGAGTGCATCATAATTATTGTATATTTATTAGCTGATTTGTTTATGTAGTAATTTTACTAAATATATAAACATTTTTTTTCGATATTTTTTTATACAAAATTATATTTGAAAATCTATACTATTCAAATTAGTAGGTACTTCAGTAATTTTTACCATAATTTTTTTTCTACACAGTATCTTACATATGTATCTTTGCAAAATTGAATTGTCACGTTATTTTCTTTTTACAATAAAACTTACAGTATAGTTAGAGGCGTAACGCGTAAATGAGATTTCTTCGATATTTCACCTGACACTATCATTAAATTTTTCATCTACTTTCTTGATTGACGTATTGATAACTACCTTTGATAAAACGTAAAATTATTTTGCTATTGAATACAAATGAACATTTGAATGTGCTTATTACCGAGATAAAAATCTCGATGGAAACCGTCTACAAAGAGCGACAAAGGGCTTCATTAATTTCCACTAAAACTCTATCATTTTACCAATACTGTTAAAACTATACATCCGTGTATTCCTGAAAAAAGAGTATAAAATAATTTCTTATGAAAATCGAGATTATCGTCCGCCACGATATTTTGAAAAGTGCCTATAAAACGCAAAAAATGAACTTATTATCCCTCTTCACCACTAAACGAAAAATACATAACATCCTCCCCCGAAAATCCGCAAAATCCGCAATTTTCCCGATCACCCCTACGAGCGCATTTCCCTCTCAGCCGAGAGAGGCGCCCGCGCCCTTCCGCCAAGTGCCTCCCCGCTCTCAGAAATTAAAAGAGAAAAAAGAAAAGACAGAGCCTTGAAAGTGAAAATCTCCCCGACCGATCTCGCTGTACGAGAGCGAGCCCGCTGACGCGCCTCGTTACCTGCTTGCAGACGGACGCGGGGCTGCAGTGAGGAGGTGGGGGGTCAGCTCCCGGCAGCACGGCGACGTCGACGACGATGAGGGGGTGGCGCGCCGCGCCGACGGCCGCGAGCCCAGGGGGGCGATGATCGCGCGCCGCCGCCGGCCGGGCCTGCCCGAGCGCGCGCCGATCGGGCCGCGATAGGACACGCCGCCGCCGACGCCCCGCCGAGTCGCGGGCGCGCCTCCACTGCGACCACCACCCACGTGCGACTCAACCGAGGACACGCCAATATGGGCAATGGCATGAATAAGGTGAGCGATGTTCTTTCGATTTCTTTCTATCTTTTTCTTTTCTGCTTCCGTGATTTGTCATTCCTTTAGGTGTAGGGGTTCGACGTTAATTGAGATTGAATTGTGAGGTGACTTTTGCGTTCCTCGTGTGGATTTTTACGGTTCTTTTTTACGATGTATGAAAGTGGAGTGTCATGATGCTGGTTTTTGTATTGTATTAAATTACATTGATTTGTTTGTTTATTTTATTTAGTTGACCAGAAATATTTTTAAGTAAAACTGCTTCAGATATGATAAATGTGTATTTGTATATAGGTATATAGATAATTTATTATTTTACATTTTTATATTTATTCAGCTTTCTTAATTATCCTAATAATGTTTTTGTAAGCGTTTAGTTTACTTAGGTATAAATAGATTAGTAAAAAAGAGGAATATCATTAGTGAAAGACTTAAAATATCTTAATATTAAACTTAATGACGTAGTACCAAATTAAATTAAAAGATTATTATTATACAGGTATAATTAGTTAAATAATAATACTCGATCATATTAAAGGAAAAATTTGCTTCAAGAAATTTAAATATAACGTCGATATTATTAATAAAAGAAAATTATAAATATTATATTAGAATATTTCTTTTTTATTCCCATACTTGTTTCTTGAATTTTAACCAAACAAATTTACTTTTTCCATCAGAGAAAACGAAAATACTCCAAATTTAACTGCATTATATTAATGTAATATCCTAAAAGACGCATGCTTTTAGCATTATACACGAAGCTTTTTGGAAAATCAGCAAAGTTCGCTTAATTGAAGTTAAGAAACTCCTTAAGATATCCACGCAAACGCCCGCTGTTATCGGCAATTTTAGCGAGCGGATCTTTTTAGCGAGTTGGGTCACGTAAATTCATTATTTATGCACGATCCAATCACATAATTCCCTTTATCTTTCGTGGCGATACTTAGCGCCGAAAAATAAATTATTCGCGCGCCGTCGAGCGATCCCCCCATGCCTATTCCCCTTAAATAATTGACCGACCGGATAAAGCCATAAATTGAAATTTCCTCGGAGATAAAGTAAATAAATCTATTAATTTTTGTAACACGAGCTACACTGTCTAAAACAAAAGTTGATCCATTAAATAAACACCTTTTACACATCAATAACATGCATCTTCTTTGCGGATTTGTCTTCAATTTGCAAAGTTGTAAATTTTACCACAAGCGTAACAACTGTGCATCTGCATTGATGTCTTTTTTAGTCATAATGTTAACTTTTCTTAATTAACTTTAATTTTTATTTAATTTTTACTTATTTATGTATATAGTTGTCGTGTTAATCCAAACGCTGATATGACGATGTAACGAGTATATTGAACGAAAAATGTATCGAATTGCGAGTAATATCGGCGCACAAAAATGTCATTTGATCCATTCGTCGACATCGCGACTGCGCGCCTATAAACGACTTAAAAAAAATGACGTCGCGCGAGGGTATCGATGCAGCCTCGATTATGTTCGCCGCGGGACGCGGACATCATCGTTCGAATAAGGGGCTTCGCGACCTTAGCCCCGCGCAAACCTCGCATCTCTCTGACGCGCGTGAAAAATTAAGCCGATCCCCCCGGCTTATAATAAAAAAAGAATATGTATATAGAACCATATTATTACCTAATTTTCGAGAGAAATTGGTAGTGGAGAATTTTTGATTGTTCCAAAATTTATAGATGAATTTTTAATGTTGTATCCGCTTTACAGAATAATAATCAGGTAATTTGGTTAGCAGTTCACATTACAGCGGCAAAAATTGCGTAAAATATCCTCATATCTTGTAACTCGTTATATATGATAATTTTATTATCTGACCAGTTAGTCTCGCGTTCACTGCGAATTGTGGCCAGCGCAGTAATTTTTATCCGGAAATTCGTTAAGCGTGACGATGGATACGCGGTGCGCTGGTTTATATATTGCTTTTGCATTGATTTGACATTAAACGAGCTAAAGGCGCTCTGAATAGAAAATGAGATTGGCGCAAGATAAGCTCGGATATTAATTTTCGATTATTTTTTAAATAATTTACTTCTGCTGCGAGCTTTAATTATAAACTTAGTAATTTAAACTCTGTAATGAGAAACAGTGTCTGGAGTTGATACCTTCGAGGAACGGGGGAAAAAGTGACCTTCCCTTTATTATTAAGTTTCTTGTGAAGTGAAAATAAAAAGCCTGTAGAGTTAATTTAAATTCGTGCAGAAAAAAACACTTAATTTCGTTATCGGAGAGGTCAGTCATTCGCAGATATTTAATTCTTGAATTTGACCGAATTATACCTTTTTATTTGAACTTATTGGTCATTAAAATTACATTAAGCAAATAAATTTTCAAACACACTCTACAAGAGTTCATAGAAACTGTGAAGAGATGTTTTCTTACGTAAAAAAATGAAAGGAGATGAAATTTTAAAATTTTCGAATAAAGCTCAATAATTTTTGTCCTATAGAAGGTACAAAAGGGTTAATTTCACATACATAATCTAATTGAAAATAATGATTTAAATTTTCATAATATAGATTTTCTTTCATAATTTTGCTGCTTACCTTTTGATTTTGTCAATGCCTACGAATAACTGAAGAGAAAAATTATAAATTAATACCAAAACAAAGCTTACATCCGTACACTCCAGCTTCAAAACTGAAGGCTTTTTTTGTTTTTATACGTACATGAAACATTTTTCATAGTTTCAAAAAAATTTGTGATCCGGAGATTTGATACACTACTATCCAGATAACTGCTGTAATAATAAATAAAATACTGAAAATAACATTTGTTCAGAGCTATCATTTATCTACGCACATAATACCAGAGGGTGCACATCACGTTTTCAGATTTAACATTTGAATGGCAATCCACTAATATTTCTTAATTCTTAAAATTCCAAATTCACCAGCTTACTTTGCATGCGCACATTTTTCATAGTACCGTTAAAACCCCGAGAAAATAAAAGTCTCTTTCGTAAGCCCAGCTCTACATACTCAAACACCGATAAAAAAAAACAGCCATCGAGAAAAGAAAACTTCAAAAATTATTCTCTCCTCCATCCCGGTACCCCAATCGCTACGTCGCGCCGGAAAAGAAGCCACCTCTCGAAGGAGAGGCACGACTACAATGAAGTGTGGGGGTTAAATCGACTTGGAAAAGGGGGAGGGGGTCCCGTCGGGTGTGCGCACCCCGAGAAAACGGAGCCACGCGCGCGCGAGGCAGACGCGGAAGCTCAATTTGGAGGCAAAGTGGCCGGCGGCGCGCGCGGCCGACCTGGCGTCGCTCCAGCCCCGCGTCGTGATTTATTGCGACCCCCACCGACGCTCTGCGGCTCGCCAGTTTTTTCGATATCGCCCGCTACGTCTTACGTCTGGAAGCGCCGCTGTCGATCGCGCCGTGGCTTCATCGCGATTTTCTTGGATTTTTGTTTATTCTTTTTTGTTTTTTAATTTTTGTTTAATGTTTTATCTGTGTTGGAGGGATGTAACTTATTCGGAGGTTGATTAATTTTGTGTAGTCACGAACTGGTCTGACGTAATAAATAAATAGGTATCTGATAATTTAAATCTTAAATTTGGATTTTAAATAACAATTTTTTTTTATATGTTGGTTTGAGAGTAAATATTTCATCATTGGAAGAAGCCTCCAATCTGCAACGATACAAATGCATTTTTTTCTCGGTGCACTCCTTCTTCAATAGAAGCAATGCATACATTCTTCCTTCGAAAAGAAAGCCAAAATCTAAAAAAACTGTTTAAATTTGATTTAAACTTTATTATTTAAAATTTTTTTCTAGTTCGAAATAATTCATAAAACAATGTTTTTCTAAAATTTATTTTTTCACGTTTTTATGTTTTTATATTGTATCCAATATGAAGTATTAATGCACTAAAGTTTAATAATCGCTTTGAAAGCACACTGGCTTATCTCCTCACTCGACGCGGCAAATTCAGCGTACAATATTCTTTTTCGTCGTATTTAATTAACAGATTTTTATTCGTTCCTTTTGACACTTTTCAATCGACTTTTCGATTCATTTATACAGCGATTAAGCGTACTCGAGCGAATTTATCGAATGGATTATTTTGTATATCGAAAAATAGCTAAATTCCGCTTGGAATTTCGGAGTTGCACAACAACGACGCCACTCGTCGACCCAATTTCCTATTAATAAACAAAACTCCAAAACTCGTACCGTAAATTCGACTCGCAAATACTTTCGAAACTTTCTTCGCGAAAATAAATCCGAGCCGTTGCATTCGGAAAAAGAGACCAATTTATTGTCTCGCCGGTCGCGTCGCAGTTCTTGAATGATAAAAAAAAAAATGGAACAATGATTGATTAATGCAGCGCGAGTTCCGCTGGAAATTGAATTTATCAGTTTTAGCGGAACACAGTTTTCGATCGACACGAAAGTATGAATCGCTAATCGAAATTAACGTGGCAATCGTCATAGCGTTAGGATATAAAAATTGATGGTTACACAGCACTTTAATTAGTGAAATGAAGTCTTCCCTTTGACAATATCGATTAATTAAAAAAATGGCATAAAAAGCTGCCTATATGTATATCAAGAGATGGCTAGTAATTAGAATTGTTTGGATATAGGTAGATAATTGAAATTGATTCCTAGTAGTCGTAATATTTTATAATTACATTATGCACGCATATATCTATTTTAATTCAATCTACACGCATTAATTATTTTTTTAAATAATATCAGTTTTAAACGATTGGTTAAAATAAAGATTTATTATGCCTATTTTCTAATCGCCTCATATAAATAATAACATAGTCTACAATTATTAACTACAATCGACAAATATTTATCAGAATAATTTGTTATTTACACATTTAATGTTATATCAAGAAAACTAGGGCAAAACGATAAATCTCGTTAAGCAAACAATTTCGCTCAAGTATCCCTCACAGCGCTATAGTCTCCTATTTTTCTACATCTCTTCCCTCGCCCACGCTAAACGCATTATTTCCAATCAGAAGCTTTTGGGGGAAGCAAAAGTTTCTTGCGCGCACTCAACTCTTCTGGACATAATCGCCAATCCTTCAATCCTGAGCCTCTCATCCGACTTCATCTCGTGCCGACCGCACCGATCCTAAAACCCCACGATCCATAAGGCACTCCGTAAGGCTCTCAAACAACCACCCCCACCCCCGAAATCTCAACCCATTTGTAACACTCGCCAGCCCTCGAGCGGACCGTATCCCTCATCCCGGCGCGTCGCCGCTGAAAAAGAAAAAAATTAATAATCCCCCCCTCGCGATAAAGTCAATCCCGCGCGCGTTGTATAAACTTTCCCCCCCGACGTAAACGTCACTTCAAGGCGGAGACGGACCCCTTCGGAAATACACCGGCGCGGCGCGCGTTGCGCGCGCTTTATTTATACACGGCTCGCGCGCCGCTCGTCGCGCGGAATCGGAAACTGGAGCGCGCGCGAAATCGATTCTCCGTCGGCGCGGATCGACGGGCGCCTCGTGTCTCTTTCTCTTTATTATTTTCTTTTTTGCGACTGATGTCTCTACCGCGCGGAGAAAAAAAACTCCGTTGAAAACTGCAGTAGCCAATTTGAATCTCACGACGTGCAAAATAGTTTCTTGCTAAATTTGTATGGGTGCATGGTTCCTTTCAAAATTTACTGCTAATGTGGTACGCTTTAAATTATTGATTTAGAAAATTTGTTAAGAAACTACTTATTGCAATTTTTAGTATGAAGCTTTTATCTTATTGCACATGAGATTCAGGCAGCTATTCTAGTGCAATCGTTATTATTCTTACATATGAAAGCGATAAGATCCTTGACCAAAATGACTATACATTTTTCTGCTATTTTATTGGTGTCATGTATTTTCCGATTTTTATTATGCCGCATTATACTTGCAAATTTCTTATGTTATATCTTTGTTACACTGAATTCTGTACTGTAATTTTTTCCGAGTGAACGGCTAAAGGATATCTCCTTATCTCTAATCTCTCTTACTCACTTTATCTAATGAACAAAGTATGCATGTACACTAATATTTATTCTTATACGAATTGTGCACTATATTTGATTACAAATTGTATCTTGTTCTTTTACCATGAAATAGAGTAACCGGTGTGCAAAAGCTTTTAGTTTAGTTAAGAATTAGAAGGTGACAGGTTTCTCTCTCTCTCTTTCTCTCTCTCTTGCATCGTTTTTTTCCTAATCGCCGCGCCTCTTTTTTTCATCGAGTCGCGATTGCTAATTGCGCGGCAGATGCCCGAAACCCTTCGTTCTTTTTTTGGGACGGTAGGAGTAGGGAGAGGAAGGGCGATTAATTAACGCCGGCGGATAGGCATTGGGTACATTTGGCGCGGATGGCTTTTAAGGGGAAGTGTATGACGCTGCACTTGGTGATCGACCCCTCGATGAGCTAATGACGCCGTGGAGGTCTTTTTAAGTCTTTTTTTTAGGTCGAGTTCTCCTCTGCCGGTGTTAGTTACTGCAAAAGTTTGCTTCGCCGTCGCCTGGAGTTGTTTGTTGTTAATAAAGGTCGGGGGGGGGGGGGGTTCGAAGTTTTTAATCGCAGGTCAATTTTGTTGAGGGACAACCATTAGTTATATGAATCGACGACTTGAAGGAGCAAGTGTTAGAATAGTTAACAAGTGCTTAGAATATTAAATGCTTACTTTCTAGATTGACTTATAAATGTTCAAATAATTATTTAGTAGTTTTTGAAGGATCTAAAAATGTATATCTATGCTATAACTAGTTTATTTGCTTGTACTATATTATCATAGCACAAATATTACAATTTTTTAATTAAGATGTACATAAAAATTTTCTTTAATATTTATAATATCTTTTTGTAAAATAAGAGTAAAGTAATAGTATAAAAATTACTAAAATTTGAAGAATATTTACGGCTTATTACAGGTTCTGCCGGGCCTGTATGTGGGCAACTATCGAGACAGCAAGGACGCGGCCCAGCTCGAGCGTTTTGAGATCACCCACATACTCGCCATTCACGATGCCGCCAGACGACTGCATTCCGTAAGTTGTTCATTTTTCTCTCAACTCGCTCTTATTACAACGCGACTTATTTATACTTAAAGTAAATTCTCTAACATCTACTCCAGACTTGAAATTTTGCTACTTTTTTACAACAATAATTATCATATGTTATTATTAAAAATACCTAAATAATACAACGTGCTTTTCGCTTAGGATAAGGATATATGAGATTGTATGTTAAAAATTGAAACTTTGATTTCTTTATATACAGTATACCGTTATTATTGTTTATTTATTGCAGGACAAACATTATCTCTGCATTATGGCCGCCGACACGCCGGATCAAAATCTCTCGCAGTACTTTTCGATTTGTAACGACTTCATACACTCTGCTCGACTACGCGGTGGTAACGTTCTAATACACTGGTAAGTGCCGACTCACTTAGCTTACTAAATAATTCACAGTGCGATGCATTTCACAGACGGTGCAGCAAGTGATAATCAAGATTTCAGAAATCGACCTCTTCTTTTATTAAAGTCCGCGCGATTATGCCATTAAAAGAGCTTGAAAATATCTTTGTAATCAAATTTTTTATCATCTCCATTTTTATTGCAGATGAATATTTATTCTCACTTAAAAGATAACCAGTGTTGTGAAAAATTTAAGAAATAAATTGATTGATTATCGGCCAATTGAGTTGTAGAATTAAAAATTTAATATTTCAATTTGAACAATGATATTTACGTTCGATTAAGCAGATTAATGAAATCATCATGAATATAGGTTTTAAATTTTCTAATTATTCCGATGTTCATTTTAATTCCCTTTATAAAAAAGACAATGCCTTTTCATTATTTCATTAAAAAATTAATATCATACTGGAACCTGTTGCAGTACGCATATTTTTGTTAGAGATTACGAATGACGTGTACTTTTATCCGAATTTTATTATTAAAAGGGCATGAAAAAAATGAAGCGCTCGGATTAAACTTAATACCTCGTCGTACAAAGACACAAAATCCAAAGAACTGGTCCACGTATCTATATACGTTACAGCAATTAATTCCGTTAAAGAATTTTCTCGAGCTTTACATTCATGCCACACACTATTTCCCCCGCACGAATTTATCGTCCGTCTCGCTTGCGCCATTGTAACTCTGACAAAGCGAAATGCCAGGGATCGAATCGAAGCCACAAATTATCCGAATATATGCGTTGATCTTAACAGTCTGGCAGGGATGTCGCGCAGCGTGACGGTGGCGGTCGCGTATATCATGAGCACGACGAATCTGTCGTGGAAGGACGCGCTGAAAGTGGTGAGGGTCGGCCGCGCGGTGGCCAACCCCAACGTCGGCTTCCAGCAGCAGCTCGAAGACTTCGAGTCCACTCGACTTCAAGAGGTACGGACGTTTATATATTCTTTTTATTCAATCAGTCGTTTTTTCTACGTTGCACTCAGAAAATTAAATCTAGCGATGTATTCATAATTTATTATACTCACTTGTACCACCTTCCGGAATTAATGGTTTATTTTTTTAATGCACGCGTGATTTATTCCCTTTAATTAAATAAAGTAAAATGTGTAGTTTTTTTAAGTTGCTTGTGTATTGGATACACAATTAGTTAAATGAGAATTATAAAGAATTTTTGTTGTTTTAATACTATGTAGTTGTGATATCGATAAAATTTTAAATAAATTTCGTAATAACATATTTTTTTCCTTTTTGATAGTAAAAGTTACGAGAAAATTTTCTTTTTAACTGATAAATTTATTTTTTATATGAATTACTTAACTCTTAGACGAGTCAAAGTTCACAGAGTACACCAAAATAAAAATGTACTACCTAAGCTATGAGAGAATCCGCCAGAATGTCAGTAGAACTTATTAGACTACCTGCGCTGGAAATTATTTTTCCTATCTAAACTTTAGGTATAAAATAAACTCGTGTGACATAAATCAAGGAAAACTTCGAAATTTTCTCATCTCGTTTCGAGATAATTTCTTAATGATTATATCGAGGGACTCGTTTTTATCGAGAATATGAATCCCTTACGATACTGTCAACGCAAAAAAATCTCAAAGATAAATGGGAATCTTGATTTTCTACGAGACTGTCAACGCAAAAAAGTATCGAGAATAAACGAGCGTCAAATTCATTAAAAATATCTTGGAGATAAAGAATTTCTGATTAATGTACAAGTAATCGACCGAAATCGAGACTCCCAACTAAAACAACCCTCTAAATAAAAAATAATGAATATTCAGATATTTAACGTTAAAATTTCATTTCATTCATCGATAAACGTAGAGTAAGTGAACATTCATACTTTCGAAATAAATTTTCACTCTTTTACATTTAAACAGTCTTGAGATTTCCGCGATTTTTCAAGAAATTTCGATCCTTTTTTTGTCTCGATTATCGAGACGAGCCGATATCTCACTTTCCCTCGCCAAGTTTTTCCCGAGGCAAAACTTTATTAATGCCCAACAATAAAAGATTCATAAAACAAAAAATTGTTCGCAGGAGAGGAGGCGACTGCGCGAGCGCTACCCGAGCCTGGCGCTGTCGGCGCAGGACGCGGAGGCCTGCCGGCTGACCCTGATAAGCTACGAGGGCCTCGCCCTCAACCGCGAGGTCTGCGAGGGCAAGTGCGCGATGGGCCGGCCCTGCCCCACCGGACTCTGCCGGCAGCCCTCTAAACGGTACGACCCGTAAAACCCACCCTCTCAATACCATCCCCACCTCTCTCTCTCTCTCTCCCTCTCCCCCGCGAGAAAAGGCGAGACGAAAGAAAAAAGCTTGTAAATAGCCGACTACGCTCGACCGGTGGTGCAGGATGCGAGCCTTTGATTATTCAAAAGAAATTGATGCGTGCGCCCGCAGGAATCTGCGGAGGAAGTCGTCGACGAGCAGCCAGGGCAGCATGAGCCAGGGGAGCAGCAGCGGCCGGACGCCCCCGCAGACGCCGCGGCTGCTGCCCTCGGCGCCGCCCTCGCCCGCGATGCCGAGGTCCGCCAGCGTCGTGTCCGCCTCCTGCCGGCCGCGCAGCGGGCCCGCCGGCCTGCACTATTACACGGGCTCCGCCCCCGCCTCCAGGTGAGCCGATTTTTCGACGACGCTTATTGTCCGTGACCAATTCGTTTGTACGATTGGGGTGGATTTGATTTGTTCCGAGGCGTTTGTTTATAATAAATAGTCAAGATTGTGATTTACCTATAGAGGAAAGTTCGTATAAAGAAATTTAAAAATTTGTGGTCAATCAAATATCCTAGTAGAATTAATAAAAAATGAAATTCATTTTACAATTTGAAAGTATCACTGCAAAGAGTAGATTGTATACCCTATAAAGAAATAATTTCTTAACACGTCTAAACAAAATCCAATAAAATTAGTATAAATAATGCAGAAGAATTGTTGAAGCTTCAATAGTGCGTAAAGCGATATATTGATCAATTATTGTACATACGCAAAATAGATGCTTTATACACAACTATTAGTACATTTCATTCCAATGGTACGGTAATAATATGTTAACAGTACTTTTCACTTAACGTTTTAGCATTAGCAAAGTAGAACACACACAAACAACGATACAAAAGTATAATATCGACCATCTCGAATGTAAAAAGAAAAATACAAAATAGCGATAAAAAAGACAAACGGGAATCTCCAACATCACCCCATTTTTTAAAATTTCGCGCACTTTTCAAAACAAACTATATACGTTTAAAATTTTAAAATTTTAAAATTTCGCGCACTTTTCAAAACAAACTATACGTTCAAAAGTAAGCTAGAAAAGTAAACAGCACATAAATAATCGAGCGCCCCGGTGAAATGGTCGTAGAGCGGTGTCGCGGGTCGACCTGTCGGCGGCGGTGGCCTGCAGCAGCAGCAGCGGGGGCGGCAGCACCTCGAGCCTGTCGGCGATCGGCCGCTCGGCGCCGGTGAGCAGCCAGGCGACGTCGCCCTGGCGGTACGCGGTGGCGGGCTCGGCGCCGGCGACGCCGCGGCCCACGCCCCCCGTCTCGCCGCAGCACTGGCCCCGGCGGCTCTCCTCGATGTCGGCGGGCGCCTCCGGCAGGCCCGGCACGCCCCAGCTCAGCCTGTCCATGGCCCAGAGCCCCCTGGCCACCGTCAAGAGCGAGGCCTCCACGCCCATGACGTAGCACAGGCTGGGCTTCCTCGGTAATCAGGTGAGCCTCTCCGTCGTCATCCCTAAATGTGTTCCTTTTGTTATAAAAGTTAAAAGTCGTTAAGAGTAGAATAAGTGAATTTTCACTCTTTCTATATTTAGATAGTGGATGTACATCTGTATATTACTTTAGAGAGTGAAATTTCGTTTTTATTCAATAGTTAGTTCGCTGAAAGAGTCAAATTTAAATCTACAGGAGTGAAATACTTTACCCTTACAGAAATATTCTGCGAGATATTCGCATTTTTTCCTGCAGGTGAGTCCTGAAGGAAATTAAGATGTCCTGCAGGATATTTCGATAACGGTAGTAGAGTCAAATGATCACTATATACAGATAAAGTGTTTTAAATGCACTCTTAGTTTGAAAATGACTCTTCTCCTGAGTTACTCTGTCAGCAGAGTAGATTAATCTAATTTTAAGTGAAAAAGTCACTCTACGTAGCTACAGTCGAGGGAGTTACGTTTGAAGTAATAAAAAGTATGATACAATGTTCTCTCGTCTTATCGCAGATGTATGGGTACGGTTATGGTTATGGACGATCGAGATCTTATCAGCATATCTGCCGGGACTCCGGATGCTTCTGCTATTCAGTTCTGCTAGGCAGTTTTGGAAGCTACAACGGCAGTCGTTATTAACGTGGCACACGAAGTCCCACGAACCTTACGGGTGAGTTATACATCGGCGTTTGATTAATTGTTATTTTCGTGGTAATTAACACTAGCGTAATTTTATTAAATAAAAATAAAATGTATTTCATTTTTATAAAAATGTAAGATCAATTGCTTTAACATTAATACAGCAATTACTTTGAGACTTTCAGCAGTCTAAAAGTTCGAATCAGTAGAAACAGACTGATATGGTCAGACGACGCTTTTGACCGAAACTGTGCCGATACAGTTATATTTATTAATGAAAATATGTAAAAATTAATTTTATTTTCAACAACATTAACACTTAATTAATTGACAAAATAAACTCTTACTTAAAGGGACCGTTTTCGTTTATGTTGCCTTGCGGTATTCGTCTGTTTCTACTTACGGCGCAAGGACTAATCTGCATTTAATACCAGCCAATATGTCTATATCGCTCAATCCAGTTTCTTAGATTAAAATTTATAGAACATTACACATCGTTAGAAGAAAAAAACTAATAAAATAATTTGTTTTTTTTTTCAGTTTTAATTGACTTTCTCGCACATCAACAGGGATCTGCCGAGATTCAATAATCAACACAGTATCCGCTGATAAATGAAAGTAAACGAAAAAAAAAAAACGCATCGCGAGCCACGACGGCTCAACCACTTCGCAGATCTCGATTAAAGCAACGCATACCACGTATACATCGCGCAGAACTTAATTTTATCGACTAATCGCGCTTCGCCGCAGCGCGCACCAATCGGCGCAATCATCGGCACACTAGTCGACCATTTTCAAGTCGCTGTTCGTTATCGAGGATAAGCACGCTTCTAAACGGCAAATGATAAAAAAAGTTGAAAAAAATACATACTATGTGTCACGTCTACACGAGCCGCGCGAGCTCCGTACCCGGAGAATTCCGCGAGCCTCCGCATACACGAGAGTTTCAGCAATCGACCGCACGATTTACCGATTCGAGCTCACCGTTTTCACGGGACACCGAGTGCAATCGAAGAAGAAAAAAATCTTTTTTCTCTGTATTCTGTTACTGTTGATTTCGACACGGAAGTTTTTCAACGCACAAAAGGAGGCTCGAGGATGCTTTCTCGGGGGGGAGAGGAGGCGTCGGCGTGCGAGGGCCAAAGGGGGTGATAAATCGGCGGGATTCCTTTGCGCAGTTGATTTTTCACAACCGTCCAAAAGATTGTTGACTCGGTTTTGCGAAATCGAGGCAGTTGTTGAACCATTGATAAAAGATTTGAGAATAAAATTTTACGTGGATATAATACCGATGAAATAATAAAAATAAAGCAAGCACGGCGAGGGGGAGGCTTTGCGACGGCGAGAGTAATCGATTATTCGAGCTGATTTCAGAAAAATTTATCACTGTTAGCTGAGAAGTGTACATAATTATTACATGTAAAACACGCATATACATGACTATATTAGCGAGACATTTAAGTCATTTGTTGATCGAGTACGTAACGGCGGTCTTTACAAATACTGGTATATTTCAGATTTTAAAAAAGAAAATTGTTACAACTTTTGTACTGGCGGTAGGGCCACGTGAAGAAATTGAGAAGCCGGGAGAATATGGGAAATGTTATTGTAAAGAAATTCGACGCGAATTGATTTGCTGCCTTTTAGATTAATTAAAATTTTAATCATGTCGTTGACATAGTGTATGTAGTGTGATAGATAACTAATTAGGGTCCAGTAATTAAGCAATTTCCAAAATTTTGCATTCGAGTTAACTACTAATCTGCATTAGCTGCGTTATAGTGATTTTCGAAATTGCTCGCTCGATCAATCTACTAGCTAATGATTTCCGAAATTTTGTGATCGAAATAAGCGAATGAGAAAATTGCCTCACTTTAAATCAGCGTATTAACATCATATATTATTTAAACATCTGCTTTAAATTTAATTTTTTTAAACATAAAATTGTGGGACAATCTCAAAAATTTACGATAGGCGAATGATTGTTAAAGTACATAAGGTAAACTAATCCACTGTTAAATAATCGTTATTTTAAAGATTTAAAATCTGCCAGTCTTCGTAAGGAACGTCGATAAAATAAAAAAAAAGGGTTACCATATATTAAAGTAAGGTTCCGGGCGTCGACGATGGTAAAAAAAACAGGACGCCCCGGAATCACGATCTCGCAATCGCGACAATATTAATTTATACGATGTAAAAATAATAACAATAAAAAAGAATGTGGTTACTTTGCGATTTGATTAGCGCAGTGCGACGTTGCGAGTCTTATATTTTTTGACAATTAGGGGACGTGCGTCGAGGAAAAATATGTAATTGTTGATCGATAACAGAGGAATATAACTTCATATTATATATTTTAGAGAGATGTTTAAAAGAAATGAAAAACTTTGGAAATATTAAGAATCGAGTTTACGCTTTCTACATCACACGTACGTGGTTTGTATGGTATAGTTTTTCTTCTCGATAAATCTATATGCATAGTTTTCCATTTTTTTTTCGAGTCAAGTTGTATCGTTGATTATAATGAAGAAATTTGGACTTTTGTGAGTAAAAAAATTGTTTGATATTCAAATACGAAGTTAATTATGATAATGAGCGAGCAAATGTTGTTTAAAGAGATAAAAAAAGGAGTACCTGAGAAAAAAATTTCCGTACGTTGAAAATTTATTAAATGTTAACCTTTAGACACCTGCGGTGCAAATTTAAATCTACATTTCAACAATTAACTTATAATTTTTTCCAGTAAAAATATTTAGTTGAAAGTTTGAGGCACCATGTTAACTTTACAGAATCTTAATTAACTTATAATTTTATTTCTTAGATTTTTAATTAATTAGGAAATTAAAAGATTGGATTAGTTAAAATTTTCATACGAACGAAATTTTTGATGATTTGAAGATAAAAAAGAATCGCAAATTGATAGCAATTTAATCGCTCGCAAGAAATTGTTAAAAATACATGATTTTGTTTAAACAAGAAATAAGACTAAGTAGAACTATTCTCTACAGAAGTCCATTTTTCGTGTTACCCAATGGTTACCTTTTCGAAGTTGATTTTAATCGATAAAAAACTATCGTTGTTATATACTATTTAGTACTGAATATCACATATAAACAAATGCAGTTCAATATAGTTTGACCATCAGTACAAAATACTGTTAAATCGGATACGAGACAATTGACGATGCGCAATAATTTCGGACGATCGTTACCAAAAAAAAAAGAAAGAAAATCTCAACCCTATTTATTTTTATAATAGAATAAAAAAAAGAATACTAAGCAGTAAATCTCCTTAATTGCAAAACCTTGAAAAAAAATTTAGCTTTCACGTAATCAATTAATACTGCGTCGATTGCGAGGCGGTGTTAACGCGACGTAAAGCACCTGCACAAAGCCGTTAACGAAAAAAAAAGCAAAACGAATCTCCAAGATGCGTTTAACAAAAAAAAAATTATATACACAAACACACATTATATATGCTATACTGTCGCTGTGTTTGCGGTGTGAGTCTTAAGATAAATTTTAAACGATATTATACAAAAAAAAAAGAAATTTAACGCCTCGAGTCGCGCGCACGCCAAGACACACGCAATGAAGCAATGCAAAATGAGAAAAAAATATCACTTTTAGACTTTTAGATGAGATGATAAATAAAAAAAAACAATGCAGATAACGTATAAAAAAATACTTATGTATCGTAAGATAATTAAGTCTTTAAACTTCTCTAGCGCCGCTGCGTCTCTGTAATTGTCATAGAAGAGAAAAAAAAGCGAGGTGTTGCAATTCTATCGTACGAAGCTACGTTGATTTTTCGTGATGTCACAATGATCTCTTTAATCTTAACCGACTCTTGATATATTAATTACAATGATTAAGTATACCGCGCGTATATTTAACGGGAAAAAAGTATAAATGTACATTAATTGATACTGTCGTAAGGTATTTTTTTAAAACAAAACATTTTTTGTATCTTTCGAGAGCACGCGAAAGCATCTCATTGAAGTTTTGATTGTTTGTCGTACCGATATATACCTAATTAACATTACATTTACATACTGGACGATTTAAGTGCGCATGCTCACCCGTTACAGATTTTTATTCATGGAAATTAATGTAGCTCGAGGCACGCGAACAATTTTTAGCCGAGACTTTTTTACAATTACGAAAAAAAGCAGCTGTTTAAAAAAAGACGCGCATCCAAAGTATATGTAAAGGTGTAAGCGAAGTACATAAGGGCAGTTCGAGGGATGAACAATCAATTAGATCCTTTATTAGAAAGTCCATATCGGTGATAGATATCGCTGAGCGAGTAAAATATATAATGATGAGGAAAAAAAAATCGTCGGTGTACATTTTTTGTAGGGATTTTCAGGGACAATGGGTTTCACGATCTGATTTAATCAGTTTTACGTGCGTGTTGTTATATTCCACCGCGGAAAATTTTACGTCGAACTGCACTGTATAATTTAACGTGCAAGTTGTTATTGTTCTTTATTGTAATTTTAACACGTGACTCTGGTGTTTTCTCCTTTTTTCTTTAAACTTTATTCAATTTTTAGTAAGTACTTGATGATTTAAGCTATAATTTTACACAATTTGATATAAAAATAAATATAATATAATATATTATTTTGAATGTGAAATTCTAAACAGCACCTACTACTACAGATTCTTTTTTTTTTTTTTAATATTTTACTTTGTTCACTTATTTTCGATTTATATTAATATAATATAGTGACTAGCCCCTCTTAATGTCAATAATAAAAAAATTTGCGTTAACGACAACAACTTATCTATCGCCTTAAATAAAAAAGAAAGTCGTTTAAATACACCAGAGCCACAATTAACAATAATAACGAACAAATACCTTCTGTCATACATAATTCGACAAAAAGTGGAATGAAAATAACGAAGGAAAAAAAGAGAACATTGTTTCGATTTTTTGATTTTAAAGCACCTGAAACATTACAGCAAGCAAAAGCAACGCCACAGTAAAATAAAAAAAAAAAAAACAATCGTTTTCGCCGATGAATTTTCCGCCTTCGACAATGGTTTGACCGACGAGCCGCGCGTGCGGAAGTAGGGAAGCTTCGGACCAAAGTCAGCGTGAATTATATTTTAAGCACGTGTTTTTAAAGCACCCTATAGCCTCGCCCCAGCGCATCGTCGCAGCAAAGACGAGAGGAAAAAAACGAAACGCGTGTGGGTAACGTAACTTCGTCGCTTTCGTCAAACCCAGCCGGGAGCCACCGGACGAGTGTTCGAAGAGACCCCTGCGGAGAAATCGAAGGAGAGAGACGAATAGGGACGTACCGGGGGTGTAATATTGTATGTACCTCCGATCGCGAGAATTTTTTGGCGCAAAAAGTTTGAATTGTTCTGCGTCGTCGCTGCGATCGACGAGTTCGGCGAAGGGTGGCAATCGTCTAGGGTTTAGAGCGAAAAATTGGATATTTCGCGATATCTGCCTTTTTATTCGTAGGCGCGTGGGAGGGAGTTGTTTAGTTCGTAAGGGCCCGGCCGTAGTTTTCGAGTCGACAATTTGTGATAAATCCGATATGCGGTAGCTTTAAGTCTCTCTTAAATAGGGCAGCTTTTGTAAGTTTACAGTCGATTGGTAATTACCCTTTTTTAATTATAATTCATTATAATTACTTATATTATTAATTTTTTTTTACTGTTGAAATAATGTTTACTGTTACGATGATGTTGATGTACGATTTATTTCTAATTATTAAAAAAATTACCAATTCTCTTACACTACATTTTACCAATGTGTATTATAAGTAGCGGTAGCTTAATTAATTTTTTTTACCTACGATAAATCAAAATGTAACGAAAAAAACGGGATGAAATTTGCTTCGAGCGTTTCCCAGTGAAGGACTTGTGAAATATCCAGTGTTATAAAATTATCCAGTCAATGACGAAAAAAAAAACCTTTGAAAATCGCGCAAAAAAAATCTTCGATGCGGCTTCAATCGCCTTAGGCAGCATATCTTGACTTTTATATGTAAAAGAAACCAACACGTTGCTTATTATAAACATAAAGTAGTGGACAGTTGGACTGGAGCGAGACGACGAGGAATGGAGTATCGACGAAGGACGAGTAGCAAGTGCGAGAAAAGTTCCTTGCGTTTACAAACCAAGCAATAATCGAGCGACTCGATACGGAAATATCAATTCTAAAAATGTTATTAAAATTTAATGTGAAATTATTACATTTGTTGTTACAAGAAATTAAAAATTTTCTTTTTTTTAAACAGAAATATCCAAGTAGAAGTAAGCAACATTCCTTTCGTTACTTACACATTTAATTTCATTTATAAATATAAATTAAAATACAATCACATTTTTTTACAAAAATTACTTTACGATGATTAAAAATAATTTAAACGAACCATGTATAATTTCGATATCGAGTCATTCGAAAGAAAAACGAAATCCTAGCAATACTCTTGCAGCATATCGAAGCGAACAAAAAAAAGATTAAGTAAGTCGATAAAGTATGACGAGCGGTTACGAAGCAGTATTTCGAAGGGTGCATCGTTCGAGGCGAAGCGAAGGATATTTTTAGCTAAAACGTAGGATCTAGAATGACTCCAGAATATTTTTTCACAAGGGAACACCCCCCTAGAGGGTCTCCTCGGGTAGTTTTAACGACTACACTTTTAAACGTTCGACGACCAGCGAGCGCCAGCACGTATTCACTTGAGAAACATGTTTTCTGCCTCGCTTTTACGTTTTACAAAACGTTTACACAGTAGTATTTTTTCATACCTGCGAAGGACAAGCAAATTGTGCAATCGACGCGAATAAAAGTAAAGTAATATATAAATGTTGACTAGTAGGAGATTCTTTTTTTATTATCCTAGGATCAGGATTTTGTGCGAACTGCTAAGTGCTGAACTTTTTGTTCGAGCGAGTAAAGTAGGCAGCGTAAAAAAAGAGGCTGGCCAATTTACGGCAAAGCGCGGTTTCCGTACCTGAGACGTAATAGCGAAGGGACGCCGGGATCACGATGATGCGGATGGCGTGTACACAGTTTAGTCAGAGAATTTCGCGCGACAGTTTTGTCTCCCTCGTTTTCGATCTTTTCTTCTTTTTTCCCTGCGTTTTCGAACCTAGCGATGTTTTGTTCTTCGAGAATGATCGACGTACGTTAAATATGCACCAAATGAAAAAAAACGATTATTGAAAGAGTAAATAAACATACGTTCCTCCTGAAATTGGTCTTTTTTATTCTTCCTGTGTTCCTTTTTAAACAGAAAGTTTAGTTTGATGTGTTTTGAATGACTGAGGCAGTGATTGCTTTTGTGACAACTCTTGTACTGTATATTTTAATGTGTTTTGTGTCATAACATATAAATACATCGTAATCACCTCAAAGAAAGACACTTAAAAATATAAAATGTAGAATGTGTGACTTTTACTATTTACAAATTAGCCTATCTGTGGTTCGCCAATTCTTTATCTATGATTTCATTCAATTTCAAATTCCGCCAGTCCAGCGAAATATCATCTAAGTGATTATCAAAGTCGACTAGATTCCTGTATTCTTCGGATCTCATGAGGTAATACATGGTTTCTAAGAGACCAGCTCCTTCTTCAAAATTTATGCTACATAAAGAAAAAAACATACAGTCATAGTTTTAACATTAATTTGTATTTTTTTTTTATTAGAATTTGTTTAAATCTTCACCTTGACTTATCCCTAAATTTCCATTTGCCGTCTGAATACTGTGAAATCCTTAGGGGATTTGTGTTCATACCAATGGTCATTTCCTTATTATCTATAACTGCAATAATGGCGTGATTGAAATTTTCTGCAATTTTCTCTGAAATGCCTCTGTGTGCAGGTTTGTCAATGCTGAAAAACAAAAAAATGTTTATTAATTTTAATTATTATTAATTTATACATTTACTATACATTACCTAAATATAATTATTTCTTGTGAAGACACGATTAAAAAATAAAACTATTAAAATAGAAATTAAATAATAATATTTTTCATGCAGGAAATTGCATTTTTAAATAAATGCTGATACTGTAAAATATAAGGAAAACATTGGTTAATGAGTCACAAGTTTGCACACTTAATAATACAACAAGACTCATTAACCATTATTTTCCTTACATTTTACTTTACCAAAATATGTAGTAGAATGAATAATAAAAAAAATACTGATACTCTCGTTCAGCTGTCAAATACTGCTTGTCATTGATTAAAATTCACAATTAAAATGTAAACTTATGCAGAACAAGTCAAAGAACTAACAAATATTCCAATCTCACCTAGTGTCATTGATGTTTTCATTAGCCAAGTAGTACCCAGCAATGATCAAACCCTGACTCGAGGCAGCCTGATCCACCTGCGAAACCCAATCGAACACTTTAATCACCCAGTTCCCTCGGCGAAGCTCCGAACTCCAATTTGGAGCATCCAATCCCCCCCAACAAAATTCACTCCACCCCATGATTACGGCATCGTCAACCAAGCACTCACCATGGTAAGAGCGACCTCGGACATGGGCGACACGTGCAGGCATACGTGGAAGAGGGGCACCGCGTCGACGATCTGCAGCTCGCTGGAGCGGGTCTGCCGGGCGAGCAGCAGGCCGTTGACGGCGCAGTGCGGGTACTTGGCCGCGTGCAGGATCACCTTGGCGTAGGCCCGCGCCGAGAAGGATAGGTCCGACATCGCGACGGCGGTGCTGCGCTTTATCCACACTGGTCACTGATGCAGGCGAGACGACGCCCCAGGCACTGCTGCACAGTTCCACACTCGCGTCCGGCGAGGTTAATTTATTTACGCTTGGCGGGGGCACAGTAGTGTTTGTGCCACGTCACGCCGAGCAGACGGGACGTCACGTGACCGCGCCGTCGCCACGGCGACCGACCAGCTGAGCCGCCGCGTTCAAAACAAACCGCTGTTATCACGGGGTATTTAAATCATCGCGTGGACGCGCTAAGATGTGAGGGGTACTGACAGAAAGGGCGATTAGTAATTTTTTTAATTGTGTTATCGTCTCTTTTGTAATTAACTTTATTGTGACCTAAGTCACGCCTCCGTAGAGAGATAAGAGGAAATTATTGCATGGATATTGCCGGGTGCCTAATATTCTCCGATTGAGAAATAAAAAAAGCAACATCGATTCACGAGTGTTTTTTTGCTACGTGGGAGGAAGATTCGCGAGATATGGTTGCATATGGGATATATGGGAACAGTGAAATGAGAGGTTTGGAGTGGGATGAGTACTAAAGAAAATGTGGAATCGCGTGCATCAAGAAATTGGAAAGATTTTGTTACTCTATGAAAGATGCGGTTTTTCAGGATTTCGTTTTTTGATGGGTAGTTTTAAGGTTTGTTAATGCTTTTATATGTATTTTTAAGGTACTATATGTAATAATTAAATTTATTTACTTCAGATTTAAATTGAAATTATACTTTGTTTTCATTTTTTAAGGAATAAAGTGCAATGGATTTTGATGATCTGGACAATGCTTTGTTTGGTAAAAATTTAAAAGGAAAGGATTCTAAAACAACTGCTGGTGAAACAAAGAAGAAAGTTATGTTTAAAGGTATAGATATTTGAACAACAAAAGAAACAACGAAATTAATTCAGTAATATAATCAATAACTTCAAATATTTTTTTTAGACATAGATGAAAATGATCCACTGAAAGATTTGAATTTTTCGGATGAAGAAGATTTTCAAGAATCTTTAGAAGAAAAACCAGTGAACACTGCAAAAGATAGTAAACTATCAGATTTATTTGGAATCAAACCTAAAGAACAACCCGAAGAAAAAGATCCTCTGCCGGCAAAAACTCCTACAGTAAATTTTTGTTATTTATAAAATTATAGTTTTTGATTTTGTGCAATTTAAAAAGTATCTTTTACATTTAATAATATACAATTTTTAGATTGATAATTCATTGGACAAAAAATCCCCACTACTGCCTACTAAAAATTTATCGGAAAAAGTATTACCAGAATCACCTAAAAAAGATTCTAATTTTCTTATACCATTAACCAATACTACAGCTGCTCCAAAATCAGATAATCCAACTGCACAAATTAAAAGTAACTCCAAAATGAAGTCTTTATTTGATGACAATGATGACATTACTTCTAACTTAGGAGAAAGGCCTAAAGCACCTGCCAGTGCACAGGCGAAAAAATCATCATTAATGGAAGATTTATTTGGTAATAGACCAAAAACAAGTTCAGTAGCTGAAATAGGCAAAAGGAAATCATCTTTCAACTTTGATACACCTGCAGTTATTTCAAACCCTACAGAATCACTCACTGGTAAGAAAGTGTTTCTTAAATTTTATTAAAATCTGTAATAAATACTTATTGTAATAACTGACCACTGCAAATAGGTCTTACAAGTGACACTTTAAATAAAACACAAAGTGCAACTGGTTTTTCTTTGAGTGCAACAAGAGAACCACGTCGAGGGAGGAGAGCTTCAGGGCCAACAGTCCAGAATGATCCTCTTGGACTTTTATCAGCTTCTAGTTTACAGGTAAGATTTTTCAAAGCTCTCATTTATTTTTTAGTTGAAGTAATATAAAATTTTTATGTAGCTTGATGAACCAAAAATTGAAGAGAAACCGCAAATACCAGCTACAGAAACATCAAAATCTACTGTTAATGAGGATTTACCAGAATGGCTTGGGGGTCCAAAAGTTTCAAAAGAACAAAAGCAAGGAACGGAAAAAACGTCGCGAAGTGAAGTTGCATCTAGTGCAAAATCTTCAGAAACAGTATTAAAAACTTCAAGTTATATGGAAACTCCAGCAAATTTAACTGGTGAAAATCTTTATCTTTTAATTATTCATGAACTTACATTCTTAATTTCTTAATTAAAAAATGAAAATTAAATGCAGGAATGGAAAATGTCATGCAGAGTGGACTAACATCAAAACTATTGGGTATGGAGTTTGATCAACAAGCAGCATTGGTAAACATGCAGCAGCAAGAGCATGAACTAAGAACTGCTACAGCTCTATCTCAACAGAATGAGAAATTAAATTATATGTTAGAAATACAAAAAATGAAGCTGACTGAGCAAGAAAAACAATTTAATATGCTGATAGCTAGACAGTTGGAAAGGCAGAATCTACTTGAAATACAGATGAAGGCTCAGCAGGAACGAATAGATAATTATATTCAGGTAAGTTGAACAAAATTAGAAATATGTTATAAATTTAATAAAACTAACTTTATTAATTATGTCAAACAAAAATATAGTCACTTGCAGCTCAGCCAACTACATTACCGACAATAAGTCTATCGATGAACAAAGAATTTAAACTACAATCTCAAGAAAATATAGATGAGAAAACAGAATCAGAAAGTCTTGTTCAAAAGCTCCAAATTGAAAAACTGTATTTAGAAAACACATTGGAGAGTCTGAGAGAAAAGCATGAAAAAGAAATTTCTATTATTGAAGATTCTTATAAGTAAATTTAGAAATTTTCACAATTAATTAACTATCTAAATATTTAAAGCAATATTATTATCTGAAATAACACTATAATAATGAATCCATTTTATGTAGAAAACAGGTAGCATTTCTAGAAGAAGCAATAGTCCACTCAGAAAAAAGAATGCAAGATGATATTGAATGTTTAGAAGCAGATTACAAAGCAAAAATTCAAAAGCTGAAGGAAGAAATTTTAGAAAATGAAAACATTTTCAAGACAGAAAAAGAAACTTTGAAGGTACTGCATAAAAGATTAAAAAACCATAGATTAAACTATATTTTATTTTAAACTAATTTTAGGAGGAGCATGCGAAAAATATTCAAGAAATTCAAGAGCGTCACCTTAAAAGTATGGAAATACTACAAAAAGAACATACAGAAATTATAGAGAGAATAACAAAGTCAAAAGAGTCTGAACGGCAAGCAATCGAAATTATGAGAATTGACGGTACAAATGTGCAGAATGTATTAAATAAATCTCAGGTTATTATTGAAGGCCTGGAGAGTTTGCAAAAGAAATTCGAGAACAGAGATAACAATTTTGTTGAGTCTCAAGATAATCATTTATCTATTCAAGAAAAAAATATAGAATGTGAGTAATAGTACTGTAGCATATTGCATTATTAAAGTACTTTTAATGTTTTCTAATAGAAGGATATTTTAGATTTGAAGGATTTACTTGAGAAACAAAGAGAAGCATTTACTGAAGAAAAACAAAAGCTATTAGGTACAGTTCAAAAACTTGAGTCAGACACTTCTGAATTAATTCGCGAATTTAATAAACACAACATCAATTTTAAGCAAAGTGAAGAAATTATTAAATTCAAAGAGCAAGCTTTACTTAAGGAGCGTGAAATTTTTGTTGAACAAGCTAACTGGGAACGTGAAAGAATACAAGTAAGCATATATATGAAGTTTCATAAAATAATATTTATAAAATTAGCAGCTTTTATAAATTTCAGAACATTATAATTTTAGGCAATGAGGGATGCTTGGTCAAAAGAAGAAGATAGACAGTTGGCGTGGCTAGCTCAAGAAAGACAAGCTCTTGCAGCCGAAAGAGGAAAGTTACAAATTTTCAATAGACTAAAAATTGGTGATGATGAATCTTCAAAAATAGAGGTAAGCAATTCTATATGATATATCCGAATATTTGTATTTTATATTTTGTTTCGTTTACAGCTAGAGGCTACAATAAAAGCTGCACAAGAAGCAGCTGCAAGTGCCAACCAGGAAAGACTGAAGTGGCAAGAAAAAATAAATGAATTGGAATTGCAAGAAAGAGCTGTTAAAGATAAAGAAAGTCGTCTTATTGCCAAAGCTAAGGAGCTTCAGGAATTTACCCAAGTATGAAAACATAAATTATTTACTTTTGTATATGCACATATTTAAAATTGAAATTGAAATACTGATTATTCATATACTTTTACAGGCAGCACTTGCCAAAAGAGAAGAAGGACTGAAAGCCTTGCAGGAGGCTCATTTTATTGAAGAGCGTTACAAGGAAAAATTTATGCAACTACAAAAGCAACAAGAATTGTTAAATCAAAGAGAGAGCAAACTAGCAGCTGAAAAACTGGAATTAGCAAGGTAAAGCATGCAAGTAAAAAACTTGTATAAGAAAATAAATAATGAAAACAATTGTATTGCAGAGATCGATTATTGCTGCGAATAAGTGATGTTGAAAAACCAGAAAGAGATGTTATTAGTAGAGAGGATAATGCAATTACTCGCGAAGATGACCGTTCAATATTTTCAGAAGTGCCATCCAGTACACAACAAACAACATACTTTAAGGTAAAAATTTTTTTCATAAAATTATATATTTTTCAAATTGTAATGAATGTTTATACAAAAGAATTAAATTTTAGGATATTGTAGACCCAAACATAGTTTTGTTAAAATTAAACTTAGACGACAAATTGGGTATTTCAAGAGACTTTCCTTTTACAACTAGTCACTAATTTATAAGCTTAGTTTAATTCACTGTTATCATTATTTTTGTAAAAACCTGAATAGAATACAAGATTACCTTATGCTTTCTTAAGTAGATTCAACTTACAAATTGTAAAAACCTTATCTGATATTTGTATAAAATGTATAAAAAAATAAATTACTGGCTATAACAGTTCTTAAAAAGAAATCTTGTCTTATTATTATTGTTCACTTCACTTCATCGGATATAGTTTGGTCCTCAGAGTTATCATCTGTAAAAGAATTTAGCATTAGAATATTTAAATTCAAACTTAAGATTATTATTTTATTTTTAATAAGTACCTGATGAACCAATATTTAACTTTTCTAATAAATTTGTACTATCACATAATTCAGTCTCTTTTTCTTTCTTTTCACTTTCAACTTCACTTTTAACTTGGATTTCTTCATTTTTTGAAACTTCTTCAGTTTCACTCTTCTTTTCACAGTCTTTAACATCGGCTATTACCTCACTTACATCATCTACATCTATCTTTTCTACGTCATTCTTCTCTTCGCCATTCAAAGCTTCCTATAAATTTTAGTCAATTAAGAATTGTTTATTTTTAGTTAAAAAAAAAAAAATTAGACATATATCTCACATTATCTTCAGAATTTTCATACATAAGCGACATATTATTAGTCATTTCACATATTTCCTTTTTCATTTCATTGTCGTTGATGTAACCTGTGACTTTGGCAAGAAGATCTACAATGGACCTTAAAAATTCATAACAATTAAAAAAAATTAAGTACACTTTTAAATAGCTCTTTAAAACATTACATACAAATTATCATCATTAATAATGGGTTCAATTTCATCTGCACTTTCAAGAGCTTTATCAATAACCATTTTGTTGGCTATCAATTCATCCAAATTGTTCATAATAATATCCATTTGTCTTTTGTTTTCCTCTACAATAAAGATTACAACTTGTTTTTAAATATCATAGGGTACGATGAAAAAGTAATATTTTGAAAAGCAATTAACCTTTTAGAAGCTGCAAACGCTTCTGCATCTCCTGGAATTTTTCATCGGACGCTTGAAAGTAGTTTTCACCTTCTGTTTTCCGATTTTCCTCATCTCTGTCCATCTCAGCTATAAAATCACTTAAATCCGACATTGTTTATGGAATTGTTATAAAATATTCTTGGAGATAAAACTTCCGAAAGCGTCGCCCGATTAAAAAACGTTACACCAACTAAAATCGAAAATTTTAAAACCTTTTATAACTACCCTAATCTTAAAGGCAAATAACCTAACCTAATGTAAGATCACGTGATATATCTTTTGTGCAATTTAAAATTCAGTAAATCTAATTTATAACATTATGAGGTGAAAACAATACAGGAAAATTAATTTACAGTTAGATTATTTATTTAAATAAAATTAAAATTAATTAACTAAAATTTTTTTTATTCATTTTTAAATATATAATTTACAAAAAATGTATAAATTTTATAAAATTGTACTAAAATAAATAATTTTAACAATTCTTATTTTTAATTTACAAATTGTATTATATACATAATTAACAATATACGATGCCTTAGAAAATTGAATGATTGAAATCTTGTGTCTCATCTGCGGAAAAGAATTAGAAGAATGTTATTAATATTGTTTATAACAATATTTTTACTAATTAAAATTAAATAATTACCAAAACTATCATCAGTGGATAATTCTTTCAAGCGTTTAACTTTATGGTACAGAGTTTGCACGTCTACAAACTCATTTCGAGTTGTTTTCAATTCATCTGATACATTTTGAGTCATTGTTATCTAAAAGTCAAATGATACTTACATAAAACTTCAAAATATTAATATAAAAAAAATGATTTCATTTTCACTTACAACATCTTGATGAATTTCAGAAGGTAAAACGGTACTTTGATTTTTTAACAATTCTATTTTATTCAAAAATTCAGTCATTTTGGAGACCAGATCAATAATATTCCTGTGACATAAAAAATTATTTTAATAAAAACAAATTAATAGTATTTAAATAGATGCACTAATGCAAAATAAACATACCCATGCTGTTCCTGAGGTATAGGTAGACCCGAGAGATTTTCAGTTTGCTTAACTGCTTGTTCGATGGTATGCTTATTAGCTACCAACTGGTCCAAACCTTTTGTTATATTATCTGTATATTTTTTATTTTCATCTACGAAATTAAAATGTGCAATCAATATTTTGTAAAGAAAATATAAAAAAATAGAAGAAATTTAACCTGCTAAGGATTTTATTTTTTTCTGCATCTGTTCATACTTCTTATACTGTTCTTCAAAATGTTGCTTATCTTCTTTTTTTCGTTGTTCATCTTCTGCCTCTAATCGGGCAATTAAACTTCTTAGTGCTGACATTAATGTATTTTTGTTATTCTTGCTTTGATTAATCAAAATATAACGAACTTTTCAAAATAACGGGTTGATTGTCTCGATTCGCTCCGGTTGTCCAGCTACAATGGTTTATGTCTACTATCCGGATACTCAAAAGGTTCTTTTTATGTAAACATCACGATCATCGTAACTGCTCCGAAATTGAAATAATATTTACAATTATGAATAGAAATAAATCCTTATAAGGTCCAGATTATACCCGCAATTTAATTCCCAAATAGGATACCTAACCTGACCTGCATACAAATAGGTCACGTGATTTTTTTTAAATTTTGGAGCATAATCAAACTAATTAAAAAATTAATAAAAGAATTAAATATTTAATTTGATTTTTATAAGTAAAAGAAAACGAAATCGTCAGATAATTTTAACTTGTATATATTTTATTTTTCATCAAATTAAATGCTTCTTCATTGATATTACAAAGCATCTTACAATGATTTTTGTTACACAAGGTATTTTATTTATTTACATTCGTTTATTACATAAGGATCTTTTATAAAAAATAATTCAACGCCCATTAGCAGATATTATAAATGTCATAATAAAGTAATACAGTATGAACTCGAATGATACAATGATTGAATATTTGATTGTTTATCCTTAAGGGAAATAAAAGAAACTTTACCTCTAACAATTGAGATCTAAAAATACAGTGATTCGCTTCAATTCAGTTTCTCAAGTCAATTTCCTTCTTGCGACTACTTTTTCGTCATTGTCATAAGCTCTTCCAACTCTATCGCTTTGTACAAAAATAGAAATCTCATATGCTCGGAAGATTTAACAATTGTCCCTTAAAATTTATCGAAAAATTTTTCCTGTAATTGTAAGCTCTTGATTACGGCTATAAACAAGCTTTGCGTATGTGCATATTACGTATTGAAAAAAAGAAAGAAAATTCGGCTTATTCAGAAGTAAACATCGAGTGCATTCTTTGGTGATGACGCAACCGAACGAGACCCTTTCGTCCACGTTCAAATACAATAAAATGCTATTGTCGTTCAGTCCTACTCGTTTTCCATTTTAACAGAAAAGCATTCTTATCGATTAATCACACGTCTCTTTTTTTAACAATTACACCACTCACTCACTCAAGTACAAAGAATGCAGCTCTTTCGCTTAAATGCATCAACAATATTTTTTTTAGTAAATTATACAATTCTCTCCTTACACAATTCGCTTAAATTCGCTAGAGTAAATTCCTCAAACGCAGAAGTCTTCATTTATATTTCTTTTAGATTCGTAAAGTCACTGAAGTGCTAAGAAGTCTCTTTTATAAATTCGCTAATTTTCAACAATTTTAGTCTCTAGTCGTTTCCTCTAATCTTATCGCTAATTTATCATCGAACTTTTAGATTCGACAGATTAAACGCGTTCGTTAAGAAATTTTATAAATTATAATCGCCAGTAACTTTCTCGAGGACCTGTGAAAGTCTCGGTCACCGACAGTCGCGCAAGCTTCGCTCGACTCGCGATTTCCCAAGTCCATCTAAGTAACGCGTAAAAAGGGAGGTATATTATAAAAAACATGAGATTTCTCCTCGGCGAAACCCGTGGAAGTCGCGAGGCGACACAAAAGTCGGCGGAACTTTTTCTAGTTCTCGTTTCACATCGAAAAAGAAAAACTTTCACAGCCCCTGGGTTTGCTTTTTTTTGTTCCTTTACAAATTAGACGTAAATGCAGTTGCATTAGAAAAATGAACTTGTGTCGAGAGACGCTTTAACGGCCGCTTCGGGATGAACAGCAGCAGTCGAGCGACAGGGAGAGTCGTTTTTTTTTCGTGCGCTCCTCATTCGTCGGCAATCCGGGTGTGCAATTCGAATAGTCCACACGATCGCTTATTTGGTCATAATTCTATAATATGAATTTCATCGTGCTTCATCAAGTTGAGATCTTTTCATTATCATCTCTTTTTTTTTTTATTTTTTTGACGAACCAGAAAAAGTTTCCCTGACAATCGCTATCTTCGCACGTATAGTATAAAAAGTACACAAGTACATAACACTTCGTATTGATCTTTAAAAAACAATCTTTAAGAAAAATGTATGTATTTATAAAATTGTACATTGAATAAACTAAGTAAAGATAATGAAACTAAATCTATAAGTAAAAAAATCATTCTAAAACAATTGCTAAGATAATATATTATTTCAGAAATAAAAATAAAGTACGCTGTAATTAAAATCTACGTCTAAGTGCATCAAATCAAATTAAATGCATACTACTGAAGAAATTGAAAGTATATATACAGATATGGTGAGACAATTTTTGTCTGGTGAAGTTAAGGAAATGTAATTTTGTCCCAAGAAACTTTTTCGCGTGGCGAGCCAATATGTTTTACAATTCACATACATATAATCTATAAAAAAAACACTTACGATCACACGCACGAGTCGCAGGGATTATGTTAATAAAAAAAGAACACGCGCAAGGCACAATGTTTCCTTATATATCACACGTGTTAGTTGGGATTAATATGTCCGAAACATACATGTTCAATCGCATTATGCGACGATCGTTAAATACAGAATTTGTTGCGGCAAGATTAGTTTAGAAGAAAAAAAATCGATAGGATGGACAAAAGAAAATTCATTTAAACTCTGACGGTAATTATTCTATTCTCAGCAATTTCCTTTTCTCTTCTCTTATATTAGTTCGAGTTTTTTGATTTTCAAGCGTCATGCGATATACAGTTAGTACGCAACAAGACCAGAATAGAACAAGTGCCGTGGGAGCGTGAAGAGTACAGGAAAGTCTTATTTTCTTTTGTTTTGTCCATCCTACCGTCGTTATTAAACATTTTTTATGATTTATCATAATGGCGGTTAATTGATTTATACTCGTAAACTAACATTATTGTCCACCTTTACAATGTAAAAATAAATCAGCAAGTACCATAACGATGACATATAATCAACATTTAAAATGCAAATAAAAAGAGCTCATAAGAAAAGACATCTGTATAAATTGTACAATATATAATTCATCGCATCAACCGTCATCATAAAAAAATCGATGCACGACAGCGTGGCTTCGTCTTCTTACTCGGCACGTAAGAGAGAAATTACGCATGTGAGAAAAAAAACAATGAGGATGAGGCGAGACAACGATGAGAGGCTTGTGAGTTATTGGTGTTAGCTTTGATCTTGGTTCTGGCAGTTTTTGTTTTTTTAAATGTTCATGTCGTACAGATGTGAAGGAGCACCTACCACTGACGGCATCTGGCAGCCACGGCGAACCAGCAGCCTAACCGTCGGCCCACCATTTCGAATTATCTCGATTGCCTCTGTGTGAGTCATGTTTTTGGTATTGATGCCGTTTATTTCTATTATCTGGTCTCCTTCCTAAAAATCAATTTTTCTTAATTTTCTTCCATAAATTTAAATGTACAATTATTTTTCATATAAAAAGTGGTATATTTTTTTGCTTCTTTCATAGAATCTTAATTATTAAATACTGATTTATAATTTTACGTACTCTTAGTCTATTGTCAATAGAAGCCGGGCCATTTTCCGCAATTTGTAAGACAAAAAGTGCCATATTTTGGAATTCTCGGCCACCTCTGATGCTAAAACCGAAGCCTCGTGTGCCTCTGGTCAATTCAACTGCATGATATTGTCCTCCATCTCCATCAGACATTATTTCATCCTTAAAAATTGAATAAAATACAATAAATTTCACGATAATTTTCTTATTTTTAAACTTGTTTTTTTTCAATTAAGGGTATAATCATACCTTCTGAGACATTGAAGTGCTACTGCAACAATCATCGAGTGGGTAACCTATGGTTAGAGTAACGGAGTATCCGGAGTCCTTAATAAGATTGACGATATCTTTGTGACAAACGTTAGTAATATCCACATGATTCACAGCAAGAATGTGGTCTCCAATATTCAACCTGCCGCATCGCTCGGCTGGCGAACCTTCGATTATCCTGCCGATCGTCGAGCCGGATTTATTCACTGATGAAATTATAACGAAGCCAAAGCCTTCATTCTCCATCCGAGTAACCGTCACCTATTTCGTTTAATACATCAATATTTTATGCAACATATAGAAACATTTTTTTTGAAGAAATTCATTATTTCCAAACTTGCGATTCTAGAACGACAATTAGAATTCAGATACTGACCTCGTAAGGGTACTGTATATGTCCGACTGGTCTGCATTCGTAGGCGAGATTCGACGGTGCCTGCATTCCGTCTCCCATATGGTGGTGATGGTGATGGTGATGATGGTCCTGGGCGGTTATGCGCCGACGAATGCCGAGGGTGACGCGACCGTTTTGCGCTGCCTGGATCATCAGCTGGACGACGCGATGGTGCGAGGAGTTCATGACGCTCTCGCCGTCCACCGACATTATTAGATCGCCCGTGTTCAGACGGCCATCGTGGTCCGCCGCGCCGCCCGGCACTATGTGTCCCACCGACACCTGCTGGCCGAACAAATGCACACCAAAAATTGAGATTGAGCGGCTTCCTTTGCTCTAATATTCTCGAGCGATTATGAGTTATGTTACCTTTTATGTTTCATCTTAAAAATCGTGAAAACAAACTTTGTTTGCGTCGATTAATAAAGGTAAAAATAGATATTCCGGGAAATCGTATAATTGTTTTAAAAGCGAAGCGGGAACATTTGAATTTGAGATACTAACCTGAGATCCTTCCTCGGTGCCACCGACTATCCGAAAGCCGAAACCGCTGTCTTGTCTTGCCAGAGTCACAAGAGTCTCGATCCACTCGATATCCGGAATAGAGGGACAAACTAAATCATTGCCGACATCGCCACCATATTGTCCATATCTGAAAAAATAAAATAAGGTTTAATAAATTCTTTATCAAATACAGCATTTACCTCTCTAAGCGCAGACAATTAAAGAATATTTACTGTGGCATGATGGAGCTGGAATGAGGCTGTTCGTGCTCGAAGCTAGTCGTCTCTTTACGTTTGTCCCAGATCTCCCCGGTATCGACATTCTGTTCCTGACCGATCATCGCGGCATAAGAGGAGTAATCAGCTTGGTCGCCATCAAAATGCGAGTGTGCTGGTGATTGCACGGCGTAGATGTCTTTGTAATAATCGCCAACTGGATGGTGTCCCACGCCATTTTGCTTTGGGTGGTGGAGCTCGTGGTGACCGGACTGCTGTTGTTGCTGCTGCTGGTGCTGTTGTTGCTGTTGCGAGACGTCAATTGCGTATACTTCGCTGCTATAATTTAATTTGTCGTTGTTCGCTGCTAGCCACTCTTCTCGCTTCATTGCATCGCGTATCGAATCCTCTACGTCCAAACCTGATTAAATATATAATAAATAATTTAGTACAAACATTATTCTTATAATTTTTATGAAAAAAGTGTACAATGCTTAACAATTAGGTATCAACATTTGTATCTGTATAAAAATAACACATTTCCTCACCAGAAAGATTCATTGCGTTAAAATTGTCGGCAAGGTGACTGATGCCAGGGGGTTTGTAGTGCCCATCGGTGTAGCCGTAGATGCCGTGTCCGTAGTCCTGGTTGTACTTGTACCGACTGTCTAGAGCGCGCCTCAGTTCGGACTCGTGATCAACCATGTTCGGCTGCTGAGCTGGCATCGGTGACCTGTTCTTGTTGCGCGTGTCAATCAACGGCGTCTTCGGTCGCTGCGGGACTACAGCTTTTGTCTGCGTGCTGTAAATGTCAGCTGTTGGGGTTTTGCTGCGGAAGAAGTCGAAACGGCTCTTCTCCTTCGCCTCACCCGTCCCGTGACAGTCCTTCTCTTGCAACGGTGACTTCGGCATTTTTCCCGACGAGCGTTGCACGTAGATCACTGCCTCTTGGTCACGACAACAATCTTTCAATACCTGGTACGACAGAAATATGTGCGTTAACAGCGGAATCGTCACACATTTTTTTTAACGTAACAATTGACATAATGAATCGATGACTTAGTAAGTGTAATTTCTTTTAGAATATTACCTGTACAACTTCCGAGTGGCACATGTTCCTTACGTTGACGTCATTGATGTTTACTAAAATGTCGCCTTCCATTAAGTTTTTACATCTGTCTCGATCCAGGATCTTTTTCACTTTCTGTCCATGAGCCGAATCTGCTATCGTAAATCCAAAGCCAGTTATACCCTTTACTATCGGTATACTCAAAAATTCAGGCGGTTTTGAAGGAACAGGTGAATGGGCATCCTCGTGACTAATTAAAAATAAAAAATGCAGTTTCAAATAAATGCACTAGAAAATACTTCTAAATATACTATTTACTCAAAACAAATTAAAATAGGAATTTGATACATACTGCGATGCATGGTCAACGCTGTCTGATAAGAGAATGTCAGTGCTGCTCGGCCTCTTGATGGTGTTAATCGAATTAAACTTTTCCGAGATGCAGAGATCCGGCATCGAGTTGACGGACGCGGTGGATGTTAAATTCTCGCCGTTTTGCGCCGCGTGCACGGGCATGAAAGACGATTCCAAAAAATCGAAGCGCTCGCTCGCTCTCATACCGGACCTGTCCAAATCCATGTACAAACTCGGCTCTTCCGTTAATATATCTAAGAGAAAATAATTCATTAAAAAAAAAGAATTTCATAAGAATACTTCGAAATATTATATTCGATCGTACCTGGTGCATTAACAGCAATGGTAGTAACTACTTCCGTGTTAGGATCGTTCGGATCGAAAGGCAGCGGATACCCCCGACAAACCTCAAGCGCTACAGTTTCTCCTGTACTAATGGACTTGAATACATTCACCATTTCGTTGTGCGTGAAACCGAGAACACAGGTGTCGTTCACGTACACCAACACGTCGCCTAAAAAACAAACGACACCGTCAATTGAAGAAAAATGAAGACAACACTTTTACGGTGCAGTTTTAAATTGTTGGCAGTATCAGCTACCGAAGTGCCAAAATAAAAGAATGATAAGTACCCGTGAGGAGTTTGCCGTCGAGCCAGGCCGGTCCATTCGGCACGACGCTCTTGATCTGTAGGAACTCCTGTACATTGTCATCGCCGCCCACGATCGTGAAGCCTAGGCCTCTCGAGCTCTTCACCAGCGTCGTTCTTATCCGCTGGCCTTTCAGCGCGTCTGGATTCCTCGTGAAGTTCGGGCTCTTCCGATCGCTCATCGCACTCTGTTGCTTAACATAAACCACATTGTTCGTTTAGATTCTTTAAATTGTATTACATAACGCTCTAAACACAATTTAAAATTGAGCAAAGTAGTATTCGTTTTATTGCAATGTACATTTTAACTGCTCTGTTACAAAATGAAATTTATTTTGTTTTCATTAAAAAAACCAAATTCAGTTGAATTTTAGGTGAGTTAATGGCGACGAATAAATTAACAAGGGGATAACTAACAAGATTTTGTTGGGCACGTTTAGCCTGCAGCACTGGATTTTCGTACTGCGTGCGGCGGTTCACGTGGTCGATGAAGTACGTGCCGTAGAGGTTGTCGTCGATTTTCTCCCATCCGTAGGGCAGCTCGTCGTCCAGGCACTCCTCGAGAGAACGCTTTTGAAATTTGGAGAGGCGCGGATCCAACCAGTGCGAGGTGCCCGTATTATGGCTGAAAATTATTTTATTTAATTAAACGATATTGTAATGAAACTTGAATGATATAATCTAATTCCAATTACAAACTATTCGTATAGAGTAAAATTAATTCGTATAGAGTAAAATTAATTCGTATAGAGTAAAATTAATTCGTATAGAGTAAAATTAATTCGTATAGAATAAAATAAAAACCTTTATAATGCATCTAATGTTTAATTAAATTATTTATAGCCCAAAAAATAATATCAGTAGGTCGCAAAATAGTACAATTTTTATACCTAAGTATTGAACATAATTAAAACTAGCTTTTAATTTTACATGCAGACTCCGTAAAGTCATCCTTCACGCCTGACGTTTTATGATGCATGTACCTGCACTTTACATACACTAATGCGAAAAACAAAATTATAACTACAGAAACAGTACAAACTTTTTCAGCGAAACAAACTTTTAACCCTCGTACAAGATTGTTTCAAAAAATAAAATCCCACATTCATACTCGCATATATTTCTCACGCCTCCTTAAAAAAAAAACAATGAATTGTAGCGGACAAAAAAGGAGCGTACTCGATGAAGTACACCTCGCCGGTGTCGGTGTACGCCTTCTCCCAGTTGATGGGCAGGGGCCCGAGCTCGTCGTCGGTGACCGGGTGGTGGTGGTGATGGTGACCGCCGGGCCGGTGGTGGTGGTCGCCCATGCGCTGATGGTCGTCGTCGTGGCCGCCGCGACCCCCGGGATCGCCGCCCGTGCTGTACACGTACGTCGGGGGCACCCGGTGCTGCTGCTGCTGCTGATGGTGCTGGTGCTGGTGATCCGGGCCCGGCGGCTGGTCGCCCGAACCCTCCGCCCCCTCCAACGTACTCATGATCTCCTTGCTCACGCTGTCCGCTGTCGAAAGATAAATCGATTAGTTATTCGATTAATTTAATAGGCGATGAAAAAGTATTTATTTTTTACAGAGAATTGAGCAATTAATTGCTGCTTTTCGCACTCTATTATTGAAGTTTTTCGGAAGCGAAACTTGTATCAATTTTATTTTAAAAATTTTGTTCTTTCTCGTAAGATAGAAACGTGAAAAACTGTTAGATTTGAGTGAAACGTAAGCAAATGGAGTGTAATTTTTTAAATATCCCTCTCTTTCTCATTATGAGAATAATCTTAATAATTTTGATAATAATTTATTTTTTTATAATAAATTTCACGCTTATTCTTACGAAGGAAATATTAAAATATTATAGTATACTTCAAAAAGAATTCTTTCTTTCTAATTATTTAATAAAATTTAATATGATTTAACATTTCTTTTATTGAACGTTACTTTATCGTTTAATTTTGATCACAAACAAATATAACAATAAGCTGAGCAGGTACATTAAAATTAAATCAATCACTACAAAAGCACTTTAAAGTCAAAATAGAAAAAGAATAATCTTTCCGTGAAAGTTAAGTGTACCGAGTGTGCGACGCGCCGTTACCGTCATACATCAAACGCATTATGTCCGAGGCCCACGAGTCTGTTAGATTAATTGCGCGCATCAAGCGCACAAAGGAGAAACCGAAGGACCCCGCACAATAAACGCTTAATCACACGCTAATTTCGACCAGCTCAAATTAACGAATTTCGGAGCTCCGCTTTTAGTGCCTGTGTATAAGAACGCGAAAATAAGAGAGAGAAAGGCTTTTTTTTATTGTACACTCCCGCGAGTTCCCAATTAATTAGCCTTTCAAAATTTAGCCCGCGGAGATTTCTCGCGGCCGAGCTAATCATGCCGTTAAATTTTTACCGTTCCGCGCGCGCAATTAATGTTACTTATAATAAAATTACGCGCAGTTCCCGTCCGCAGGTGGGAGGAGGCAACGGCGCGCGCCTAATTAATTAATACCGATCTCACGTATCGTTAAATTCGAATCAAGCCGCAATTTTGGACGATCGAACATCGATTAGGTCGCATTAATTTTGTTTTCATCTCTTTTTATTGGGCGTCTCGATAACAAGGCTATTTTTACTGTTTCATTGTTTATTTTTAAAACAGTCCTTTTCTACTGAAATAGTAACTTGTAGTTTTTATTGGATACCATTGTTTTATGCCTATATCAAGAAATAACTGTAAATTAAAAATTTTATAAAAGTGAGCAATTTTAGGAAATAAGAACAAATAGAAAGTTTTTCATCAGAATTTTTATGACTCAAAGATTTATTAGTAGGCATTAATTTCGTTTCCGTAATTTCCTTGTAAGGCAATAAGTACTTTCGTTGGGGTAAAATGAATAATATAAATCTTTATTTATCCTTACCATCATTAGGGTCGTCCATTGATGCAGAATTGTCCGACTTCGAGGCCATACTATCGAATCCCCGACTCATTATTCATCTCCCATCTGTATCCTGAAATAACGCAATCACATTTCACTCATTTTTCATCGATAAATTTCATGTCTCATTCACACTTTCGTCACGCACTCGCAGGTCAAAAACAAAGCGTCCAACATACGAATCAGCACACTAGTACGCTACTTTCATAAATTTTTTACATCTCAACTCAAGCAACATCGCGTCTCACCGAATTATAACCCAAAATTATTGCAAAATGAACCTACTGTACAAAAACGTTATAACTATTTCAACAAAAAGAAGATATACCCTTTAACGAAACGACTCGATCGAACGGAAAAATTCGCATCCGGGAAAAAAAACCTCTCATCGCCGAAGAATCCCGAGGAGCGAGACGCGGACGAAATTCCCATCGGCGAAAAAAAACGAGCGGGCCGGGCACACGCGGTCCCGTCGGCGTAAAATTTTGCTCCAGCCGCGCGCGCGTACTCGCGAATTCTGCGAAGAGGCGCGTACACGCCGCGAAGAGAGCGACGGAAAAAATTGTGCTCATCTTAACGGCAATTCCCCGGCGCGCATTGAGGCACTCGAAACGCGATATGTCGTCCCGTTGAAAAGGAGAGGAGGCAGAAAGAGAGAGAAGGAGGCAAGAGAGACGACGACGCTCCCCCCTTTTTTTTTTTTCATTGCGCTCTCTATACTCCGCTCGTTCGATGCTCGCGAGACGCGCAGCCCGGCGAGCATTGTTAATTTTAATTGATTGGCCGACGATTGAATTGCGAGAACGCCTTATTTATTGCGAGATTGTGAGCGATGAATTTTTATTGATTGATAAACGATTGATTAATTAAGCTTAGCCATGCGCATTTTTTTCATTCGACGCGTGTTTGTGTAATATTTTATTTTATTATGTTGAATAATAATAATGTAATGAAATTAATGGACAGGTTTTGGTGCAATAAGGACTTAAGTAACCTACTTTACAGATTTACTTGTTTATCAAAAATATTGATTAAAAGCAACTTTTATTTATTGAAGGAAATTAATGAGATTATGTGCCCTATATGCATACTGTCACGGAAGCGCATCTCCAATTACGACATACCTTGAAACTAATTTTTAGAAATGAATGTAATTATTAGTTTATATTTTAGATCAAGTTTTGTAAAATTGTGCATTTAAGGGGTAATACTCATATGTATAAGATAATAAAAATAAATCGATGATTTTTATTTAAAATAAGAAACGTGAAACAGACCTTGCATGCATCGTTTTGTCAGTTAGAAAGAAACGGTCTGAAGATAAATTAAAAATAGTCGAGCATAACGTAATCGTGAAAACAGATGGGCGAAGGTACAAACTGTCAGATGAGTAAAATGTAGGGTGAAACTGGAGAACAAGTCGAGCGGGCATATCTATTTTCACTTAGCGGTGCAGGTATGCCGTATAGTTGAATCTTAATTGAATCCGTTAGGGACGCGCGTCAATGTTTGCTGAAGTTATTTAATTTCCGCAGATGAACTGTAAAACAAAGTTTTGCGCACGCAATACTAAAGATAAACTGCTTTCGCTGCGTAACTGAATTTTACGATTCTTTTCTTTTAGTTATATCGATTTATTAAGAAAAATCGTGTTTAAAATGGGAGAAAAATGTATAATAAACTATAAAGTAATGTATATAAATTATAAAAATGTATAATAATTTTTTTTTATATCTCCCTAATTAAATTGATAAATGTAGGGGATTGGTTGTAACAATTATTGGAAATTGGAAATAATCAATTTATTTTATCCTCGCTCAAAATGTCAACAAATTTCAATGTACATGACGTTAAACGTAAGATACTTTTGATAAACGTCATCGTGCGTACTTGAAATTAACGTTCAATAAAATATGACATTATCATCGGTTATGAACAATATTGTCCGCAAGTAGATATTCCCCAGAATTTTCAAACAAGGTAAAAAAGATCGTAAAAATTTTAAAATTGTTTGAAATTCATTTTTAAACTTTTTTAGTTAAAGTAGAAAAATCCTTATCGCTCGGTTTAAAATTCGAACCCGTAAGACTTACTCTCAGCTGATTACGCGCAGCTCTTTTGTACAGTAACATTGTTACTCATACCCATCGCAGGCTTATTCACAACTCCCGTTTTTTTCCAGGAGCAAAACCATAAATTTAACAACCACAAATAAATTTCGACCTCTTAACCGAAAAAAAGGACCACCTCAACGTATATTACCCGCACGCCCATAAAACCGAACCTGCGCGCAACCTCCATTCATCCGTCTCTCCTCTCCCGAAGCCTCCGCGCACCGTCCCATCCACCTTCCTATTCACCTCGCAAGCCCGTAGGACCTCGAAAAAAGAAGAGAGAGACACTCGTAGAAACTAGCCTCGTACGCACGCGTATGCCCGCGTCTAGGCCTCCTCTCCCCTCTCGGCCTTTTACTCCGCAAAAAGGAGCGGAGAAACGCGGCCGAGCGCGCACATAAGTAAGACGGGGGGGAAAGGAAAGAGGTGCTGCTCTCGCGGCGTGTGTACAGCGTATATACGGGCTCACCGGCCTCGCGGCCGCCGCAACGCGCGACTTTCTATCCGGCTGCACGCCGCGAGAGGGAAAATCCCCGGAAGCGAGGAAACGCGCGCGAGCCTCTTTCTCACGGCTTTACGGCTCTCCCGCGATAACCTAATGACGGTGTTTTGCGCGACGGGGGCGTCGCTCCCGCGAGCGGGGAGGCTGCAGCTAGCTCGGTGGTCGTCGCGCACGAGAGATGAGTGGTGTGTCTGCCGCGAGCGCAAGAGCCTTTTTTGCGGAGACGGGGGGTGGCGGGATCGGAGGCGGGTCGCGGGTTTACGATTTGACGCGGCGCGAGGCTCTTGGGGAGGTCTTTAACGCCTTCTTAACGGCGGGAGTGTAGGATTGACGAGGGGTTGCTCCGTAAATGTGTGGATTGCGTTATGTGAGTTGTTATGGAAATTTGCATAAGAATTATTAACGCTCTAAATTTAAACAAATGAAATACATTCGTGGGCACTTATTTGATGTACATTTGCATCGAATAAGTGAACGACTGTACCTATTCACATTATAAATAAGTGCATATGGATAAATTTCACTTATTCAAATTTAGAAGGAAGATACTTTCGATTTAAACAATTACATGATGATTATATTGTTCAGATTGATTAAATTAATTATCTTTTCGGATAATAATAATAAAAGGGATGGTTTTAAATTAAAGATATGCATTCACTCGTCTATATTTAAGACAAATACATTTAAGAAACCCTAGTCAACGTCGTTTAATAAATATAATTGACTCAAAATGGTTTATATTGTTTTAATATCCATAATATATATAAAAGGTTTATTAATAAATAATAATTTAATCTAGAAAAGCAATGATGCAAGATCTGATTTTAAAGTGAATTGAAAGGCGAATCGGATTTTCTCAGTTTTATTTTTTACGGACCGCGATATTTTATTTCTGGTGATAAAAAAGGAAATAGAAAAAAATACTTAGGAAAGCTTGTAGAAAAAGTTTAATCTTTCAAAGAAAAGTGCGGAGTTCTTTTGTAATTACTGCGAATAGAAAATTATCTGCACAGTGGAGCACAAATATAGGGCACACAATAAGTTCAATGTTCGCTTGCTTCAAAACACACCCATATGCCTATATACAAGCATGATGATATAAATCAATATACACCCTACATAAAGTTAAATTAGTCTTGTAAACAATTAAATAAAAATGATAAACAGTTAAAAGGTGTATAAATAAATAAATAGATTTGATCGGTTTTTATAGGTACCCGTGTGAATGACACTTTTTGGTACTTTTCAAGATGAAAAATCAATTTTTATTAAAAGTTTTTCAGATCGTTATAATCTCTCATATTTTAAGACAGATTTAAGTTATCATTTCAAATTAAAAAAAAAAATAATAGTTAATAAAATAATTTCATTAAATCTTGATGACTGTCTATAATATTGATAACGTTGAAATCTAAAAAAGATCTCAACATCTTTCAGTATTTTCCAGATTTTTCATCTTAAACAATACCAAAAGTACTATTCTTTTGATACTTATTTTAGATCTTTAAACGATCTCGTATATTTTTCACATATTTTCACAAATGTCCACCTCCATTCGAACCACCGATTTCACGCGCTCCCCCGTGCGACGCATCCACACAGAACCGTGGCGAAAAGAATAACCGTATAAGAAAGCTGCGCAACAAAAAACAAAATTAATCTCACTCGAAACGCGCGTCACATTATCCCGCGCGTCCCGACAAAGAGACGCGTAGCAAAAGTGTATAGTAGCAGCACTGGAAAACTCAAAGGAACGAAGAGTCGTCGAGGCGCGCGCTGGCTGCACTCCACGGAACACTGCCCTCCCGAGGCTCTCGGGAAAAATCACGTCGCGCGCGGGAGGGGCGAGGACGCGCCGAAATCCGCAGCTGCCGCGCGCCGCACATGTTCCCCCGAAAAAAAAGGAAGAGCCGTCTATGCGCGTACGCGTATGGGTGTGCGTACGGGGTGCCGCAGGGCGAAATTTTTTTTCCTTCACCCGCGTCCGCCGGAAATCCGCCGGTCCAGCTGACTTTTGCACCCGTCGCCGGAGAAGAGAAATTGACGAATGCACGTACGAATGGTTGCGCGCACGAAGTGTGCACCTTATACGCAAGGTCCGTCGAGGTCGCCGAGTGTTTTAAAGACGCGCTGGATAAGGCGTGGAAAGCCGCGCGCCTCGTGGAAAGCCGGGAGAGGTGTTTTTTTTTCTTCCCCGATCGCTCTCGAGGTCTGTACGTGCGATCGGGGGAACTAATATTTGGATTGTTCGTTAGAGATGCCGAGCGATGGCTCGACGTTTTCTTTTGCGGTTTTGGAGAACAGAGTGGAATTTTGTATTTACTCGAAAAGAGGGTAATAAGGTAGTTTAAAAGTATTTTTGTAATAGTGGAACGAAACAATTTTTCAGTTTATTTGTTTAGAAAGAAATGCAAATTTAAATTGAAACTCTTGAATATAACTTTAGGTACTCTGTAATGAAATGATATTAGTACGCAGGTCACGAACGAATGGACAAACTTTTCAACGCGTTTCTATCTGTTTCACAAGTTGCTACTACAACGAGTGAAATTGGAAAGGTCAGACTCCGTTTCAGAATTTCTCTGGCTCCGTTTTATACTTATGTAAAATTTAATTATAATTATAATAATAACGTATACTAATTTTCTGTAATAATTATGGATTTAAACACTTAATTATTATACTAAAGAAAAATTCATAAATCTATGTTATTAGTTTTTATTAACAAAAAAACAGTTAAAGTGAATTGCGAAGTAATACAATTGAATATATTTTCTTGAAGTAATTACATAATTCTCGTTATTTAATAAATATTCATTTCTAACTTCGCTTTTAATAAGTTACGTTCAATAAACGTCAATTTAATCGACAAAAAGATGAAATAAACGGTAATTATCCTCAGTTCAAGTGTGCAAAAGAAAAGTGAGAGAAACAAATTAGAAGCTCGCAGTACGAAATCAAACTACATATCAATTTCGCTATATTTTACAGTAAAATCACATAAGTCCATAAAATATAACGGCACCGTACGCTCGCGAGCAACACAACTAAGTATAGAGCCGATCCCATCCGATCTCTCGATTAAACGGGGGGAAAAAATCGAGAAAGGAATCAAGAGTCGATATTACAAGTCGCGGGTAATACGGCGGCGGCTGAATGGGCCGACTGTATAGTAAACAAGTGCGTAAACCCGCCGAGCGAATCGTCGATGAATGACTTTTTATTGGCGCCGCGCATACGGCTCGCTCTGGCGAAAGTATGCTATATACACGGGAGGCTCTCTCTTGCGAGCGTAGTCCCGTAAAATCTGGAGATAAGCCGCGAGGATGAAGGCGACTATTTTGTAACTCGCGCGTATACTACTATGATAAATTAAAATAGAAGCCAACGTCGCGAGTGGCTCAACGCTTTCATTCATGCGTGAGGTCTCGATCACTTTTTTTCGTTGGCCCTTCACGTTGCAGCGAATGCGTGGCTTTTATTTTTTTTTTTTTTTTAAGAAATTGCCTTATCTTCATGGCTTATCGGTGGAGAGAACAAAATAAGGTTGTTTATGTCGAGCTGGGATGAATTTTTGTGCGACATACTCGTTCTGAAAGTGGCATGATTTTATGTATGGTTTTTTTTTGTTATTTCGATTAGAAACGCGAAACTGGAAACATGTCATAAATTTTATGAATTATGTATATTTAATATTCGGAGCGACCATTCGCACCAAAAATCTACGCAAATACGTTGATTTAAGGAAAAATAAAGAAATAAATTCTGCATAATTTTCTGGATACACGTGGATATAAGACTTACGCGCACGTGGATTTACGTGTACACAAGGAGAATTTCTTTCTTTAGTTTTTCTTAAATTCATGTGTTTGCCAATAGACCTAGCTATATTCCGAGTTATATCGTAGTTTTCGATTTTCGAAATTGTACCTGTATTGGATAAAATCGTACGCTTTAATCTTAAAATTCGGAGTCGTCAGCGTTACTCCAAATTTACGATTTTACTTTTGATCGTTAGCTATATATCTACAATCAAAAAGCTCCCAATAAAACTCCAGAAGAAAGTCACGCATCGAAAAATTTAAATCAAACTGCACAATCAAATGTGTACAAATCAACTGTACATCGACGTCGAAAAAATCGAAAGAGACGCCACCATAAACCTTTCAGTAATATTTAATATTTATTCAATTTTAATAATCTCGCATAAATTATCTCATCGGTAAGCCACTCGCGCGCGTATAAAAAAACACTCCGATCGCACGCCCACCAAATTACGAAACAGCAGAGGAGAAAAAAAAAGAGAAAGAAACCGCGATCGACACCTACGCGACCGCGAGGAAAAACTATAATCGTCGCCGCTATTTCCGTGGATTCCCTCGAGAGCGTCCGAGGCTCCAGTCGCGCTAATAATCGGCCGTGCAAGGCGATGGTTAGAAGGCAGAAGAAAAAAAAAACGGCGCGCGCACGCATCTGCGCCTAATTAACATGAGGCGAGGCTCGAGGAGGAAGACGGCGCGCGGGAAAAGGGGGAAGGAAAAACATCTGGTGAAAAGCGAGGCGGGTCGGACGGCAGGCGGGGATCGGTTACGTTGCGTTATTCGGGTTTTATCGACGGTGACACACCGCCGAGGTGAATTATTTTATAGTCGGCTGTCCGAGGTGGGCTCGACGCGTTTGATTTGAGAGCTGGTATAGGTGAAAGTTTTTTTTTTCGGTTGCGAGGGGAGGGGAAATTTTTTATCGACGAAATAATGCATCTGGGTGTTTTAAATGAATTGTTTGTTTTGTGCGCGGCCGTTGGATTAATGGGATAACTGGTTCATCTTAATTCATTCATTTTTATATTTGAGGATGAAAGAGAACACAATGGTGGGCAGGATATAAAAGGTGTAATTAATTCTTTTTTGGAAAGTCGGAAATCGTAAATTTTGAGAATGTTCAAGCGAATCTTTCGAGATGGTTTCATACCATTTACGCTTTTAATCGATAAAATCTATTATAATGTAGCTAAGAGATTAACTGTAATTTTAAAAATGAAAAAAATTTAAATATTTAACATGTCTTAAATGTTTTAAACAAATCAAATGGATTTTTGTTGTAGTTTAAATTAAAAAATTTAATAAGGTTAAAATATTTGTTGAAAACATTTATTTTTTATTATGTTTATCTATTATACTCTCTTTCATGTAATTTAATGTATTCGATCTGAAATAAAGTAAATTTGTTTAAAGTAAATCCATCATGTTTGAATAATAGTAACTTTAATACTTCTAAAAATATATAACTAATTTTAAATAAAATTTATGATTCTTTAAACAAGTATTTTTAATTCATTTGTTTGAAAACTTCTTTGGCGAGTCTTTTATTTACATTTTCGCGTTCTCTCAATATCGCTCTGTTGTAACTATTAAACTAAGGAGATATAAACATTAATTTCCCTTCTTAAATCAATCCTTCATCCCAACAAACCCTAAAAAAAAGGCAACACGAAAAATCCATTTAAAAGGAATCCAAAAAATCCAAGTAACGCAGACCAACCTATCGGACCAAGTCCAACAATCCTGCCGTCTCCACCGCGAGCGAAGCAAACCTTTCGTGTCCAGGGCCAATCAGACCGTAGCGGCGTAGCTACTACCGGCTATCTACGACGCTCCCGAAAACTCGAAAGCGGCGCGCTCGCCGAAAAATGGAGCAAAGGCACCTGTTGGCGCTTGGCACAAGGGAATTAAAAAAAACGAAAAGGAGGAAGGAACAGCGAGCGCGACGGCCGAAACATCTGCCCGAGCGCGCGAGCCGCTCGCGCCGTCCGAGGAGAGCCTCGTCGACAAAGAGGCGGAGGGAGCAGCGCGCGCGACGACCCCCTCGGATCTTCCGGCGCGCCGAGAGGAGCTCACGCGTAGCGCATAAGCATACCGAGAGACGCGCGCGACGATTTTTCGGGGGGATCGCAAGGCGCGCGGGCTCGAGTGCGGCGCTAAGTGACGCGCGAAGTTTTAGGCCTCGACGGGTTGAGTGACGTGGGAGTTTTCTTTCTTCCTTTCTTTCTTTCTTAAAAATAGAGAATTTATTATTGTTATTGGATTGTTCGAGAGGTACTGTTAGAATCGTTCAAATCGATTAAACTGTATCTGTATTTTAACAAAAAGTATTTTATGTGTATTACAAGTTTGTTATAGTAAATGTATTAATACACATAAATAATATGAACTATATGCAATTATATGCATACTACATAGCACATTTATAAAAGCATTATTTAATGAAGAAATAAATAATACATTATAAATGTAATTCTGGAAATTATTGCAGATAGTTAGTTATTACTATGAAGAAAGCTATTAAGAAATTTACTATTTTCATTTTGAGCTACTGATACAATAGACTGAACTTTAAATATGAAAATCAAATTCCTTCTAAATTGCTTTTTTTAATTAATTTATTTGAAAAACGTTTGTCGCAAGCATTTGAAAAAGGACTTCATTTAAAATATTTTGAACACATGTTTGTGTTTATTTTTTAACGCAAATTAAATTTTAAAAGTACTCTCATAATAATTATAGTTTGATAATTTAATAGATAACAAATTTACTACTGAATTATACTTTTAATAAAGTACTTTAGTCTTAAGATTCTATAGTTTAAATTATCTGTTAATTTAATATACATTTTGACAATTTTAATAATTGTATAAATATATTATTCATGAATTTAAGTAGACTAAACTGTAAATATAATTTCATGATAAAATGAAAGAAAGATAATTTGAAATTTCATACACTTGATCAAAGTAAAGAAATAAAAAACTTAAACCAAGTAATTGCTAAATTTATAAATTATTTACTAAATCCATTTGCCATTTCCTTGTACTTATTTCAAATTTAACCTGTCGCAGTAAAAGTACAAGTTACGAATCAAACAGGTTTCTCAAATGCAATTTGAAAAAAAAAAGCGGTATACCTAGTGCAATACAAGATTAAAATAGTAATCAATCTTTCCATCCTATATCAAATTTAATTACCTAGAAAAGAAAAGAAATGTACAGATACTCTCTTTAAGCATTGTATAACTGCACACTTTCTCACTTACTTCATGCAGGGCTAAAATTCAATTAGCCAGAGATTTTAACCCTCGTTAACAATCCTCCAAGTCAGCACTAGCACACATCACCCGAGTACCATCCCAAAGGAACACTCATCAAGATCCAGCCGTCGTCGCATCATCGCGAAACTCATTCTCCAAAAACATCCTGGCAAACATTCCAAACAAGGATGCACTCCAAAATCCACTGTCCAAACATCCACACCCGCAGCTGTCTCGTGCACAAAACAAAGCTTACAAAAAAAAAAATAAAAGACATGGGTAACAACAACAAAGGAGAGAGAGAAAAAAACGACGAGTAGCGCGGCCCTCGACCCCTGGGGCCGCGCCAGGCTCTCACCGCCGTGTGTTGCACTTACTGCACGTCCCGATAAGGCGGTCCCCCAGGCGGGCATCACTGGGCCGCGAGGCCGCGGCTGCGTGGCCGGGCGCCCGGGTCCCGGCGCATCCTCGCCCCGCGCCGCGCACACACAGGATGCCTCGCCGATGAATCACGCGCGTCGCGTCTCCACCACGTATCGTACGCCGCCCTCCGGCCGCGCCTCCAGCTGCCCCGCGACTGGTAGGTTATAATATGCGTCAGCGCGCGACGGCCCAACGGACGCCCACTGGCCGCCAGCAGCGGTACTCGAACGACGTACACTGCCCGCCGCGAGTCGGGCGACTGACTGCCACCGCTGCGTCTGTATGTAGTACGTGTGCGCGAGCGACGTGTGTGGAGTAGCGGGAGGCCGCGCCAGTATGCCCAGAGCAGTGCCGCTCGCGTATACTACGCTCGTCAAGCACGCGGGAATTTTTACGAGCTGCAAGGGCCTTTTTTTTACTCGGGACACGGGCGTCGAGTGCTCGCTGTATCTGTCGTTACTGCGGGGGTGGATCGTGCGGGTTGCTGAGGAATTGGAGGTGTACTTATTAGTCGATTTTTATAGCTGTTGGGTAGGTTTTCAGCTGCGAGTCTTGTGACAATCGAGGGAGGTTATGTATTTGCTCCTTTTCAACAATTGGAAGGTTAATTTTTTTGGAGTGGATGCATAGCAGACTATATTTTTATTCTTGCTCTTGTTTATTTTTTTTGTGCAGCTTTCGCAATTTTTGTTTAATTCGAATTAAATGTTTCACATTAAGGATAGAATTAGGAGTTAATATTTTTTTTCTAATGAATTATATACAAAGCCAATGAATAATCTTTGTAATTCTTTGCTTACTTTGAACTGTATTTAATTAATTTCAGGAATAACAATGAGAAGTAAGTGGTCAAATGCTAGTTTTTCATTTTGTCAGTGGTATCCACTGTTAAAAAAGAATGCGCTGGAAGCAGAAATAATTGTACTATCTGAAGAGGTTTGCAAGTATCTGGAACACGATGCATTTTTACTACCACTAGAAGCTACAACAAATGGTCTTTCTTCAAATTCAGAGTGGTCTGATGGCTCTGCAGTCAATAGTGAACCTGAAGAGGTATATATTATCAAATTTATAAATTATTTAATAATGATTGTTGGAAATCTGTTATCGTGAAAATTTTGTAATCCATTATTTTTTAATATAGGACTCTGAAGAACAGCCTTCATTCCCAGACTTTAGTAGGCAGATACAAGAGGTGATAGATAATTTTGGAGCAGTATTTATAAAATCAAATTGGAGTACACCTTCGGTAATTAAATCATTAATACTCACAAATAAAACTTTTATTGTAAATCTAATTAATTTTTTTTCATGCAGGATGCTACTTGGGTATCTCCTACTAAAACATTAAAATGTACTTCTCTAGAAGATGTCTACTTACTTTTAAAAAGTTCTGACAGAATAAGCCATGATTTGAACTCCGTGAAAAACAGTGATAATAAAGAAAGTCCACTGAGGCCTTGTTTAGTATTAAAGAAATGGCGAGAAATAGATCCATGCACAGAATTTAGATGTTTTGTAGTTAATAAAGAACTTGTTGGTAAATAATTATTTTAAAACATTTTTATGGTCAATTTTATTCTTTAGATAATACCTAAATTTGTTTTTACACTTGATTCCAGGAATATGTCAAAGAGATTGTTCACAATATTACAAACACGTAGAAAATGAAAAGTATGATATCCAACAAGATATTAAAAGTTTATTTCTAGAAAAAATAAAAGAAAAATTTATACCTGATAATTGTTAGTATTAACTATTTTGCTTTGATTAACGGTCATTTACTATTGCAATTTAATATTCAATTTCACATTATATACTTTTAGATTCATTTGACGTCATCAGATATAAAAAGGATAAAGTGAAAATAGTAGATTTCGGCCCATTAAACAAATCTGTTGTAAAAGGCACCTTATTCACTTACGATGAATTACACAATGAAACAGCAATAGCGCCGGAATTTAGATTTATAGCAGAAGATATGGGAATCCAGCCTAAACCCGTGACGCATTTTTGTGTACCACGAGAAATCAACGAGTTCTTTCAAACGTCTGGTGGAATGTCCATGATGGACGTCATACGACAGGTTCAGTTTTAAAGTACAAACATAAAATTAAAAATGCGATAAACTTATTAAATCGAATCAATAAAATTTTTTTTATCAGGAAGTTGAAGAGCAACAAAATGCAGGCAGTGGTGATGAGGCTGATAGCTGACGAGCTAATAAAAATTTTCGAAATTAACTACAGAACTTTTTACTCTGCCAATATCCTGTTGTTTTTCTATTATTAAAAAACGAATAAAAGCCATATTTTATTGTTTGCAAGTATCAATTATTTTTTTCGTTCACCAACTGATTGGTTTTCAAATATAAAAACATCTCATTTTCTTGTAGTTAATTTGCAATCCTTCATATTTTTGTTTCAGTTTTATTTTCTATTTTTCGGAGGCAGTTTTGAATGCGACAGGTGGAACATATAGTGCCTTCTAATGACTGGTATAGTTTCATAGTATCTTTTTTTTGTCATTTTTTTCCTTCCATCCATCCTATTTCTGCTATACTCTTCTTGAATATAGCGTAAGATTAATCTTTACGATTTTCAAGCATAAATATAAAATATAAATATTGGTGGACAGATTGATCAATAAAAAACTGTCATTTATTATAATTGATATATTATTATTTTGATTAATATCTTAATTTTAAAAACAAATTATAGCTTTATAATATAAGTGAAAATTCAATCAAATATTAATATTTTGATAAAAAAAATTGTATAATCATTTGCGAATGCGGAGTAGGAAGTAGTTTCCCCCTATATTCTTTATAATTAATAATTAATGTAAACTTGTAATCATGCCTCAAAAATTAATATTTGATTTAGTGAATATGTTTTGAACGCAACCCGTTTTGCATTCGTCAAGCCGAAACTTAATCCGACTTGATTATTTTCGTATAAGTAAATTTAGACACGATTAAATGCTTATAGTTTCCTATATATTATCAAAAGAGATAAAGACAAAGATTGAGCGGTATCTCCTGTGAGTTTTATTATAGGGTCCAAATAAAGGCACGCCGCCGTCTAGACAGTAGGAAAAACCCAAAACTGCACAGGTCAATCAGTAGAATACGCATCGGTCGTTGTTACAGCGGAAAGGTACATTTTATGATAGAATTAAGACCCTTAAAACGGTAATGCAAGAATTCACTAGAAGCGTATGAAAAGAGCGGCATTCGTTCGGTCGCATTTCTCTAAAGAAAAATACGCATACAACAATAATCAGTATATAAACATAAAATAAAATATCCGAAAAATATACGCCTTAATTAATCAAAGCTCGTACAGAATATATACATCAAATTTTTTACATTAAAATCAATATATAAAATATATGAAAATTTGTGCATATAGATATTAATAGTTGATCGCTTTCCAAGAAAACCGCGACCGCATTAACGTAGCTTTCAGAAGTCTTTTATCTTAGTTTCAAATGACGTACAAAAAATAATGAAAGTAACTAGCGATCTATTTTAAGGCTAAGTTTACAATTTATTTAATTTTTTCTATCATTCCCGAGGCATACGAATTCTCCAGATCCACATAATTTTTTCAGAGTTCACACGAAGTGTTCATTGGCTGATTCCACGGCTGAGTTACTAGTTGCATCACTTGTTCAACTCGCGTCAGATCCACTCGCAAACGCCTGAATTCCACAAGGAAAAGAGACTGGTCCGACAATTGTTTTATAAAAAGGATAAAGAAATAAAGAAATTTTCTGTTTACTTCTATGAAGATATCTAGCAAAAATATGTACGA